>CM051390.1:15056501-15081501 GCA_028015245.1 Cardamine occulta
GACCCCATTTCGTTCTTCACCCGCACCAATCAAAGTCTTCGAAGCTTGGTCCTGTATCACACAAAACTGCTTGGTAAACAGAACAAATCCAACAATATCATGTAACAGCTGAGCAACCAAGATTAATGTGATTGATAAATTCGGAGCATAGAATACACGATGCAAGACAAGCCGTTTGCCAAGATTCAAACGACCATGCTTTGTAGCCCACATAAGCTGACCATTTGGGAGCGTAATATGACAAGGCTCAATAGATTCAATGTCCGTTAACAAAGATATATCCCCTGTCATATGATGGGAGGCGCCGGAATCGATAATAATATCATAACGACTATATTTACTGTAGAGGAGGAGCTTGTCTTGCTTACCCGAAAGTTTGTCAGGATTGTTTTGTTTCTGAGTATTCAGAAAATTTGCCAAAGAAGCCCATTGATCCGCAGAGAAGTTTGGTATACCTGGTGCTTTTGACTCATCAAACGAACCCACACTTTCACCAAGTTGAATGTTATTTTCCCGGAAACCCGAGCCTCTGCCTCCACGACCACGGCCAGAATTATCAAATCCTCGACCACGGGACACTCTTTTAGCACCATGTCCACTTGAACTCTTGCTTTTATCGTTCCACCACTCAGGGAAGCCAATAACTTGGAAGCAATTTGTCGATTCATGACCAGTTTTTCCACAGTGAGTACAAACCGTCGTGGACCGTGCGAACCGGCTAGCTGCAGCAGTAGACGACGTCGCAGCTGAGAAACCAACTACAGGAACATGCTTCTCAGTGCCCCTCATCACATTCAGGTGTCGTTCTTCCTGTATGATCTGCGAGTAAACCGCATCAAGGTTCAAATCAGTTCCACGACTTAGGAGATTTGATCGTGCCGTACCAAATCGTGTAGTGTCCAGCCCCATTAGAAACTGATGAATTCGGATCTTCTCGAGATGTTTCTCATATTTGATCATGGATTCACACTCTCCATTACCACAACAACATGAGAAACCTTTCTCCAAGTCTGCAAGATCATCCCACATAACCTTCAATTTTCCAAAATAAATCTCCACAGTATCGCCCTCTTGTTTACATGCGGTGATGTCGGCATGTAACTGATGAGTTCGAGTGTCATCACTTACGGAGTAATGTCGTTGCAGGCTCGACCACATTGCCTTGGCACTGTCAACCAGTGAGATTGAGGGTCGAAGCTTTGGTTCAACACTGCTGTAGATCCAGCCAATGATCATAGAGTTGACCATGTCCTATTGTTCTGCTTTATCAGCATCATTGGACGGTCGTTTCAAGGATCCATCAATGAATCCTAACTTCCTTTTCGTGCGGAGCGAGTTTAACATCAACTTTGCCCAGCGTTCATAATTAACTCCATTCAACAAGATCGGAGTCTGAACCTGTCCTGTGCTATCGAACGGATTCAAGTAATACGGAGACATCAACCTGTTGTGTACCGGTGGAAGTCATGCTTGAGAAACAGGAGAAGATTTTTTTTTTTTTTTTTTTTTAGAGATGAGAGATCGTTGGTGGCTCTGATACCATGCCAAAGTGAAAGGAATTCTGTGTGTTATTAACCTTAGGCATAAGCCACCTTATATACAAGAGATAAGCAATGCTAAAACCCTAGAGTATTAATGTTGCAGATATACAAGTATCCAAAACATATCACATAACATCATACCAAATCATATCAGATTATATCTATTTCCCTTACAGGTTAAATTGAAATTTTGTAGTAATATTTCTTCTCTAGAACTGAAAGAGAATTTTGCAACTTATCTGTGTCCTCCGAAAGTTGTATGCAAGCTACTATGTACTTATTTCATTCGAATTAGTTGGTTGTTTCTGTAACTTCCAATTTTTTGATAAAACATTCTGAAACTTGGTGATGCAGATTAGTAGTTTGATGAAAATCATGGGTAGGAAGAATAAAACCAAATTATGTGAAAAGAAGAAAACCAAAATATTTGACAAAGTATCAGAGGAAGATAGGATAAGCCTGTTACCGGATCATTTGAAATCTGAAATACTTACTCATCTTTCTTCCAAGGATGCTGTAAGAACAAGCGTTATGTCCACAAGATGGAAAAATCTTTGGCAATGTGTTCCTTAATTGGACTTAGACTCCCATGCATTCTCCAATTTTGATGCCTTTATGAGTTTTGTTGATTCACACAAGGAGTTATTGATACACAAACTCCAGTTAAGTATTCATCTCTCTTTTTATGATAACCCTTATCTCACCTCATGGATTGCTTCTGTGGGTATGCGTGGGATTCAACATCTCGATTTTAGGTTTGATAGTATCAGAAGATATTATGGAAATTATTTTCTTCTTATTCGATTATTCTGTTACAATGCAGTATTTATACTGTTGACTATTCTACTATACAAGTATTGACTATACTGTATTTACATTTCTCTATACATAATTAAATGATCCACACTTAATTAAATGACTATCCTTGATAGCCCCCCTCAAGATGGCGTCAAGATGTTAATCAGACCCATCTTGGACATTAGGCGTCGAAAGATTGTTGGATATAGAGGTTTAGTAAATGCATCCGCTAGCTGGTTGGTCGTGCGAATGTGAAGAAGTGTCAACTCACCTGCTTTTACTTTCTCTCGAACTGAGTGGCATTGAGACTCGATATGTTTCGTCCTTTCATGAAAGACCGGGTTCTTTGAGATGTGTAGAGCTGCTGTACTATCACAGTATAGAACCGGTTTCAAAGGAGAAGAAACTTTCAAATCTGTTAACATGCGAGATAACCACACAACTTCCTTTGTAGTATCAGACATTGCACGATACTCAGACTCTGCTGATGATAAAGAAACAACGTCTTGTTTCTTTGCTTTCCAGGAAACTAATGAATCACCAATAAAAATACAAGAACCAGTGACTGATTGTCATGTGTCAAAGCAATTCTGCAAATCGGCATCACAAAAAGCTTTGATCTGGAATTCATCATCTGCTGGATAAAACAATCCTTGATAGATAGGTCCTGTCACCCTGATGAGATACCACCCCTGACCTTATATACATGCGAGACACTAGTACACTTACGACTCCGTGGGGCTGCCTTGGTTAATGCCAAGTTTTTTTCATTACCTTGTCTGAAGATCATGCATTTAGAATCTGTTAGATTTCCCGATGGGACCACGTTTGAGAAACTCATCTCAGGCTGTCCAGTTTTGGAAGATTTAACGATCTTTGGTTGTGGAACATTTAATGTTCATGAGGAAATGGTTTTACAAGTGCACTCTCAGACACTAAGAGAATCTACATAAGAACGTCGACGAAGGGGTGGAAAAAATTTGGTAGGTATATTTCCAATGAGTCTTGTGCCAAAGTTGTAATTGATGCTCCTCTACTCCAGTGTTTGAAGATCAGGCTTCACGGAACAAAGAACTTTCATATCATCAATTCGGATTTCTCTGTTAAACTAGATATTGATGTCATCTATACTTATGCTCAAAGTATGATTCTTGATATCCTCACCGATATTTCGAGGGTCAGGGATCTAGTTATTGGTTGTAATATTTGGCAGGTATACATCTTAACGTGTGAGCATTTATAAATATATTCTTCCATAAAAGTTTCTCACCATAACATTCTCTTCTTTTGTTTTTTTTGTGTTTACTTCTGTTACCAGGGAATTTTTCTATACTTGAAATCGGGACCGGTGCTTCAGTTTCGCTATCTATCCAGCTTGAATGCTAAGTTTCCTAACTCTGATCTTGTAGTGTTGCCAACCCTTCTTGAGAGCTGCCCAAAACTAGAATCTCTCACATTGGTAAATGAAGATTAGCTTTAACCTCTGAATATTTATGCATATATCGTTTGTGAAAGCTTTTATTGTATCTCTCTATTTAACTTGTTTTCTTCTGTTTTTCTTGTTTCTTAAATTTCTTCTGTTTTTTCAGGAATTGGTTGGACTCCCTTTCTTGCAGGATAAGGAGATCAGAGAACCAAAGATGATGTTTTCAATAGTGCCTCAGTGTTTGGTATATATCATCGCTCAAACTTGTCAAATTGAAACGTTCGGTCCCAGGGTATGAAGGAGAGATGGGGCTAGTAAGGTACTTCCTGAAGAATTCAACAATCACGGAGAAATTAAAACTCGATGTTTACTGTTAGAAAACGGCAGAGTCTGCCTTCCGTAAAGAACTCCTTAAAATTCCAAGATGCTCTAGCGCTTGTGAAATCCATTTTTCTTTCATTTCAAAATATAGTTGAAAACTCTCTTTGAGTTTAATGTTTTGGTCGATTAAATTGGTTGATTTTAGGAGGCTATTAGCCACGAGAAAAAACATTGTTGTTAAAGTCTTTCTGGCTCCAGCTCATTTGTAATTACTCGAAACTAGAATGGCTTACCTCAATTTGGTTACATGTCCCACCTGCATGCGTGTTAGTCTTAGTGTATCAGATTTAAAATGGTTACCAAATTTTCTTGGGAGCTTCCCAAACTTGAAATCCCTCATCTTTGTGATGATCTGCTAACCCAATAAGTTTATGAAATGTTCTGCCTAACTTTTCTTTGCACTTATTTCCTCTCATGGTTACTACGAAGAGAGGAATCAAAATATTAGTTTATCATCTGTTCTGATCCTAAGTGTTTGCTATTGTCGCTTAAGTTTTTTGATATCAAAAGAAAAATTCAGGGATATGTTGAAGAAATAAAGCTAGCAAGATACTTTTGGCTAGCAAAAACTAAGTCTAGAGACTATTAGGTTGCGACTCTGTCCTTTATTGGCTTGTGAAAATATCGAAGGAAAGTTGTTACTAGACAAGTTAACCAATGAAGCTAGTTAAGTTCTGTCTTCTTTTACCTTGGCCTTTCATTTTTTGTATAATCATCATCTTTTCATAAGAACTTGAAAACACTACTAGTATGTAGATGTGGTTGAATTTGTAAGTTTTTATATCCAAGAAAAAGGGAAAACAAGAAACCCTAGAATACTAACTGCGGATAGTATCTTTACACACCTCTATATACGTCACACATATTAATCAATCATCTACTGCAGAGAAAAAAATTTTGACCGTGGAGGAAGATTCTGAAATCTGCATTGAGCGTGGAACACAAGGTACGTTCTTCTTCTTCTTCATCGTTTACGGTTTGCTTGTGTAGCAAACAATCATCAGAAACCCTTGAAAACCCTAGCCTCCATGGGATTTTAGTTTTGCTCCCTCTGTTCTTCTTCTTCTGGTGACTGATTGAGTCTTCTAGTGGATTTTATGTACCTTTTTTTGGCTTTGATTATTGTTTCTGTTGCATACCTACTCTGAGTTCTTTCCTTTTGATAGATTGACAATACTGTTTTTTTTTCAAACTGATGGACGATCTAAGAGCGAATTATATCCCGTTGCGTCAGGTTTCAATTGAATCCGTAGTTCCTTGGCATCCAAGAATATTTAGGTCTCCTGTCATCTCTCCGTACTCTTGGTTCGAATCCAGTTTTCAATTTTTTTTTTCTTTTCTCTGAAACTTGGTGATGCAGATTAGTTGTTTTTTGAAGAGAAGAAACAAATGGTGATTCGAAAGAAAAGGATACGATCAGAGAAAGTAAGGATACCAGAGGAAGATATGATAAGTCAATTACCTAATGCTTTAATGTGTGACATACTTAGTCATCTCTCTACTAAAGAGGCTGTAAAAACAAGCGTGTTGTCCACGAAATGGAGAAATCTTTGGCAATCCGTTCCTGTATTGGACTTACGATCCTCAATTCGGAAGTTCAATGAGTTTGTGAGTTTTGTTAACAGGTTTATTGATTCCCAAAGGGAGTCATGTATACACAAAATCTTGTTAACTATTCATTGTCTTCAATCTCCTGATGCTATGCTTTTGCTTTCCCCATGGATTGATGCTGTGACTACCCGCAAGATTCAGCATATTGACATTCGTAATAATAGCTATTTTGGTTATCATGTGATACCCCTAAGCTTGTATACCTGTAAGACACTGATACACTTAAAACTCTATCGGGCCACCTTAGTTAATGTCGAGGTTATTTCTTTACCTTGTTCTAAAGATCATCCATTTAGAAGATATGAAATATCACAATGAGGCTACCTTGGAGAAACTTATCTCAGGCTCTCCAGTTCTGGAAGATTTAACGCTCATCAGATCAACTGATAATGCCAAGCTTTTATAAATGTGCTCTCAGACGCTAAAGAGAATCCACATAAATGACTTTATCAAAGTTGTGATTGATGCTCCTCTACTCCAGTGTTTGAAGACTAAGGTTCACAATACAAAGAATTTTAAGATCATCAATTCGGATTTCTCTGGCAAGTTGTATATTGCTGTCTCCTTTAATTTTAGTGTGTTTGACGATCACTTATCTAAAAGTAGCGTGATCCACGATATTCACACCGATATATCGAGGGTCAGGGATCTTGATATTAGTAGTAATACTTGGAAGGTATGCGCATGTCAACTTTAATTTGAGTATATAAATAATACTCTTTAGCAAAAAAAGTTTTAAACCATAACATTTCCTCCTTTTGTTTACCAGTTCATCTTTCATTACTCGAAACCAGGACCATTGCTTCAGTTTTGTTACTTGTCCCGCTTGAATGCTACAATTTTTTACTCCGATATATAAATGTTGCCAACCCTTCTTGAGAGCTGCCCGAACCTAGAATCTCTCGACTTGGTGATGAGCTTTATATAGGAGACAGATATGGAACCATTCCGTTATGTGAATATCTTGTGTATATTCTCCTTGATACTTAGGATCTCTGTTTACCCTAGCTCCCTTCTCATGTATAAATACGTTTGTAATCACTCTCTAAACTCATCAATTCAATATACGCTCTTCTCATAGATCATACATGGTATCAGAGCTTTAAGTGTTAAAACACAAAATTGATCCATCTCTTTTTCTCTTCGATCCATCTCTTTATCATACATGGAATCAAGCACCACTTCTCGATCTGGTGTGGTCAACACCGCCGAGTCACAGTCACTGCTCTCCATCAACATGCTCAATGTCACGAAGCTCTCCTCTGTGAACTATCTAACATGGAGCATCCAGATCAAGTCCCTCCTTCGAGGCTATGATCTCGTCAAGTTCATTGACACCACCACCACTCCGCCGTCGCCAACAGTTGTTACCACCGGCGTCGAGTGCCCTAATCCTGAGTTTACCACATGGGAGAGACAAGACTGCCTTCTCTACAGTGCACTCATCGGTTCGATTGAGATGCCACTACAGCCATTAATTGCAAGTGCCACCACGACTCTTGAGGCTTGGACAACACTCGCGTCAACCTATGCTAAACCTACACGTGGGCACATCAAACAGCTCAAACAGCAGCTTAAAAACTGTGTGAAAGGAACAAAGACAGTTGATGAGTACATGCAACAAATCAAAATCAAAGCAGATGCACTTGCTCTTCTTGGAAGCCCCGTTGATACAGAGGATCTCACCGATGCTGTTTTAGATGGGCTCGGTGATGAATACAAGCAGGTCGTGGATTCAGTTCACAGCCGTGATATCCCGATCCCATTTCCGGAGCTTCATGAGAAGCTGTTGAACCGTAAGATCGAGCTATCCAGCACACAACAACATCAAACAGCCTTTCCGGTGACTGCCAATCATGTTCAACACCGAAACAAGAATTGGAGACCTAACAGTGGAAGTCAGCAACAAAACAGTGCGCCGCGCCACAACAACAACAACAACTATGAGTCTCGACAATCCAGACCCTATCTAGGGAAGTGTCAAGCTTGTGGTACGCAAGGACATAGTGCCAAAAGATGTCCCCAGTTTCGTCTCATCTCACAATCTGCTCAATCCGCCACACCGTCATCATCTCGTGGCCCCAACAATTGGTCACCTAGCGCATACAATGTCTTCGTACCTCCACCGGATCCGTCGTCATGGCTCTTAGATAGTGGGGCTTCACACCACATCACCTTGGATCTGGCTAACCTCTTCATTCACTCTCCTTACTCCGGAAATGATGAAGTGATGATTGGCAATGGAGATGGCCTCCAGATCACTCACACTGGTTCTCTTTCTCTACAGAAATCTTCTCGTAATCTTAACCTTAATAATGTTTTGTGAGTTCTAGATATTTCTTGCAATCTTATCTCTGTTAAGAAGTTCTGTACTGATAACTCTGTCTCGGTGGAATTTTTCCCCGATATTTTTCAAGTGAAAGATCTCAACACGAGGGCGCCAATGGTAACCGGAAAGACTAAGAGTGGAGGGTATGAATGGCCTTCTAGAGAAAACTCCTCTACTTTCGCTTTTACTTCAATAAAAAGTCCCATGCCTATTTTGCATTCTCGTCTTGGGCATCCTTGTCTTTCTATTTTAAACAAAGTTATTTTCATTCATTCACTTCCTCTTTCTAATAAAACGCCTTCTCTTTTATGCAATGCTTGTTCTATAAACAAAAGTCACAAAATGCCTTTCTCGGAGTCATCCATCATATCACATAAACCACTCGAAATCATTTTCTCAGACGTATGGACATCACCTGTTATTTCACGTGATGGATTTAAATACTACATTGTGTTTGTTGATCATTACACTCACTATGTATGGCTATATCCTTTGCATCAAAAGCCTGATACGTTTGAGGTCTTTGTTCGCTTTAAAGCACTTATAGAAAATAAATTTCAAACTCGCTTAGGCACACTTTATTCTGATAATGGAGAAGAGTACATAACTTTATCTCACTATCTTGCCAAGAACGGGATCACCCATCTAACTACACCTCCTCACACACCCGAGCATAATGGCTTCTCGGAGAGGAGGCACATGCATATAGTTGAGACGGGCTTAGCACTGCTCTCTCATTCATCAACTCCGGTTAACTTTTGGCCCTATGCCTTTGCCACAGCCGCCTACTTGATAAACATACTTCCCACACACACACACTCTCATTCTCTTCACCTTCTGAGTCTCTCTTTGGTTCAGTGATATATGCTTTTTACGTGTAGATAAATAAATAAACACACGTATTATGTAGTAGTGAAGATTCGATCCAGAGGACCAGCAATACACTCTAATTTTGTGAGACAAAATATTAGCTAAATGAATCAAAGAGTTTATGGTTTCTTGAACAATAAGCAAAGCAAATTAAATCGGTTTAAAAACAGTAAATAAAAACGCTATGTCAAGGGTAATTTCATGGGGATCAAATAATCAAGAACCGAACAACTACTCAGGAATTAATTTAGCACCAATCTAGAACTCAAACATAAAAATAAGACTGACCCACTGTCGTGGCGCCAACAACTTTATCTAGCAACCTAGCATCCTAAACTGTCGTTTGAACCTAGAATCGAAGACAAGCATTACGGTCTGGTTCAATATGTTCACGATTTGCCTTAGCATCAACTGTCGTTGGCTAAGGAAAAATCGCCCACCTATGCCTTTTCTAGCAACCTCTAACACTTTTGGTGAATAGATTTAACCTAAGATCAGAGACTAAGTGATCAGATTAGTCTAGGCAATAAGATCAACTATAGGTGAAGACATCAAATAATAAATCCTATCTATGTTCAGTTCATTGAATCCTTAAATCTCGTTGAAAAACCCTTAACCTAACTGGATAACTACTCAGCCATAGAAACGAAAATCACAGCGATAAGAGATGAAATACTCATGAAATAAATCTGTAAAAATAAAGGGTTTAAAGTTCTTCTCAATGTTGAAGTCGAGATCTCTTTTCCTTAAATCTTACAAGCAAAAACTCTTTATCTATGTGATATGTTCTTAGCAAAAAGCGTCCCTTTTTAGAAAATAGAAGAAAAAACGATATATGCAGGTCTGGAGGCATCTGAGTGAAGATTAGGGCGTCCTTGGCGAAAAATTAGGAAAGTTGGGATTTTCCCTTATTTGCTCCGTCAGGTCGTCTGAGCGGGTGCTCAGCGGGTGAATTTTTGACTTTTCTCCAATTTCTGCTAAGTTCCTCCCAGAAGCTCCAATCTTCATCCTTAGCCATCTTTTGACCTGTAATGACTCAAAATAAAACTAAAAGACTCGATAAAGACTCAAAAACAACTGTTAGAATGCGCCAAAAATGCAACACATCTATTCCCCCAGACTTAGATCCTTGTTTGTCCTCAAACAAAACTCAGAACTAAACATAAGGGAAAGGTTTGAAAAATACGGAGACTCACCTGTCCTTGAAACACTGCAATGACCCTTTTGAATTAGTACTCCACATATCACAGAGCCAGCTCCAAATCTAACCACCATGTACTTCTCCGTAGACCTTCGCAGCTCACTATACTCCACACATGAATTCGCAACCTTATTCATCAAAGCCTTCATCGCCAGTTTCATCTCTGCAGTCAATTACCAAGGACCTTCTAGACTCTTTCACATACAATATCTTGACAAGAACCACTTAAATTTCACACACTTTTTGGTATTTTTCCTCTCTCCCCTAAACTTATTTCTAAACTAGCTCATTTTATTATTATTATTTTTTTTTTACTAAGGTCCGAGACGCGAGTACTGATGGTGTTTGCCACCGAGTCCCCGGTTCATTCCTTACTGCATATATCAAGTTCCGAGATGCGAGTACTGATGGTGTTTGCCACCGAGTCCCCGGTTCATCCCTATCAATATAAAGCATGTACATATCAAGGTTCTGAGACGCGAGTATTGATGGTGTTTGCCACCGAATCCCCGGTTCATCCCCTCTCTATGCAACTCACATACGTAACCTTATTGCTAGCTAAACTTCTAATAGGGGGAGGAGTACCATTACTTTCTACTGGTGGATTCATATGTCAGATACGAATGATGAGTCAACCCATATGGAAATCAACCACATCGACGAAGTGCAAAAATTTGGCTTAGGCTCGGATGAACTCCGCTGGAAACATGGTGTCCTCTAGTTAGCTGGTCAGCCTTTGGATTTTTCATTAGTCCGATCTAGAGCTGGTTTTGTAACAATGGTCACTTTGAAGCAAGGTTAGAACAATATATTCAAGAAATAGATCATAATCTCCAACAAGTTTTGACTCAATAAAACAAAAAAAAAACTGACTCAATGAAAATATGAAAATGACTCAAAGAAAGCAAAAGAAATAAAACAAAAGAAAGAAAAATGGATTAGTAGCAACACCCTCCCCCAGACTTACTTCACACCGTCTCGGTGTTAAAATAAATTTAGAGTTGGGTGAGAAAAATAAAATAAATAAATAAAAACCATTTTAGAAAATAAAACTTACATGTTTCTGGAAAAATCCCCTTCTTATCGGAGCGGGTGCTTAATCCTGAGCAGGCGCTTCGTCTTTTCCTAAGCGAGAGTTGTTCATTTTTTTTTTCTCTTTTTTTTTTATATATATGAAATCCAAAAGTTAGTAATAAAAGAAATTTAATAGAGAGGATAGATATACTTACCGGTAGGTTGCCTCCCACCAAGTGCTTGTTTAACGTCCGTAGCTTGACGCATTCGCCCTTTTAGGCGTGAGAGCGATGATCCCGAGAAGGACCGGGGTCGGGTGGAGTTGGGTTGAGGTCAAGTATCAGAACCTTGCTCATCATGTCATTCTCATCATCATGTCCCTTAGCCTTTAGTTCTGGAGTTATAAGTGCTCTAACCCTTGAGAATGGACGTGTCGACCCATTACTCTTGAGCTTGTACTCAATGGCATCATCAACAATCTTCTTGGGAATCAAAATCAACTTTGAACTACTCAACTCTCCCCCAGACTTGGGTGTGAACGTGTCTTCGAGTTTGCAATTCTCAATGGTGACATAGGAACCGGATAGAGACCAAATGCAAACTGGAACCGCATCATAAAACACTGCCGTGTTGACTTTAGAAAGACAAACCCTCTTGTTAGGCAAGTCAACCACAGCTCCAGCTGTAACGAGGAACACACGTCCAAGGATTAAGGGCATATAAGAACCTTGACTCATCTCCACTACCTGAAAATCCACATGCATCAAACAGTCACCAACCTGTACCTGGAGATCCATGATGCAGCCTTTAGACGTCTTTACAGTGGCGTCTGCAAACCTAAGTGTCATCTTTGAGGGCTCAATGCTATCAACCAATTTCAGGCTCCTCACAATGTCCAGCGACATAATGTTCACTGTAGAACCGGAATCACAAATGGAATCCTTAAACTCAGTACCTAAAACAGAACATGGTACCACAAACTTGCCTGGATCCTCGAGCTTAGGCAACAACTTACAAGAAGATGAACCAACGCTACCAACTGTTTTCAGAGAAATTTGAGCAACATAAACGGGAACTTGTCTAGTGGACGAGGAAATACCGATCTGAGAAGGCGTCGAACTAGATTGTTTCTTCATGGCATTGGCGGTCTGCTTGAACTTATCACTCCTGGAGGAAATCGAAGACTCTAAGGTTGACAAAGACTGCATCCTACTCGTAATTTCTTGCTGAATTTCACAACTCAAATTCGCAATTTTCCAGTCAAGCGCGTCTAACCTATCATTGACTAGGGATATGCTTCTAGCTTGTCCTTCAAGGATTTTCTTCATCATTGACTCAAGTTGTTTCTCCTGAGGAGGAGCTTCATCTTCAATAAAATTAACCTGAGCATGTGAAGGACCAGCTCCTTGTGTATTTTTTGGATTCTGCTCGCTTCTTGCTGGAAGAATACCTTTTTGGCGCTTGATTGCTTCCACGTTTTGCTCAATTTGAGTGTCAACCTGTTTCAAGTGAATACACACGGCTTCATACTTGCTGTTCAGATCCGAGTACATAGTGTCAACCTTCAGGTTGATTTCATTGGCCATCTTCTGCTGGTTGAGCATAAGCTGTTTCATCATATCCTTCAGCTCATCTTGAGAGTCCGGCGCAAAATTGGACTGTTGAGCGGTTGCGAAGTTGGGCTTTTGTTGAGTTCCTCCTTGGAATTTGTTCTGGTTTTGAATGGGGACAAACTGTTTCCCCTGCTGGTTGCTGGAGTAAAACTTTTGAAACCCTTGATTATGTGGCAACTGACTCATACGTCCTCCTTGCGGATAAACTTGGTCTTGTGGGTTCTCGACATTGGTGCTACGGTAGGAAAGGTTAGAGTGGCTCCGATAATTTTGATTGAACCCATGGTTCTGGACATATCCCTGACCACTCACATAATTAACCTCCTGTACTCCAGCATCATCATCTTCTCCAAACTCTTGAGATATAGGCGCAACCCCATTCTCTTCCACAAATTTGACCGGTCTTTGACTTTCGCGTATGAGTAGGTTTACCTTTGCTGTCAGCTCATCAATCTTATGAGTGTCCACACTATTGACTTTCTTGGACCTATCATACTCAGGAGACCTGTTGCTAGAGCTTGAAGCAAGGTTCTCAATCAGCTCAAAAGCACCATCTCTAGTCTTGGTCATAAAAGACCCATTACTCGCAGCATTCAAGGCATTGCAGTAATCTCATTCAACTCCATCATAGAATATCCCCAGAATCTGTTCATCTTTAAAACCATAATGAGGACATTCCCTACGATATTCCTTTAGTCTTTCCCAAGCTTCACAAAAAGCTTCACCAGAATGTTGTTGGAAAGAAGATATCTTGTTTCGTAGAGCGGCTGTCTTGGATTTAGTGTAGAAATGGTCCAAGAAAGCGGCTCTAACTTCATCCCACGTCCTTAAAGAACCAGCTGGCAATAACTTCAACCATCTATGAGCCTTATCAGCAAGTGAAAAAGGAAACAACTTGCACTTCAGAAACTCACTCGGAACCCCATTCGAACCGGTAGTGCTGCAGATTTCTTTGAAGTTTTCGATGTGATCCATCGGTATCTCAGCTGGTAGTCCATGAAAGAGGTGTTGTTTCACCAATGAGATCATCTGAGGTTTGATCTCAAAGTCTTGTCTCTGAATTGTTGGAGAAACAATAGCTGAACGGTTTTGACAAAACGCATGGGGGTTATCCAAATCCCTTATACCCGGTTGTGCTAGCGGAACTGGCGGTTGATCTCTTCTCAGCTGAGCAATCTGATCCCTTAGCAACTGTAACTGAGCAGCCATACCATTTTCTTGTTCAGCCATAATGACCGGAGCAGCTGTAATTCTCTTTTGACGGTTTTGACGTTCAAGGCGAGCTAACTCTTCGTTGGTGTGGATGACTAAATCTTCGGTGCAATTTCTTCTTGTTCTTCTACTGGTCATGCACCTGAAACACACGTAGAAAAAAGAAATAAAACAAGTCAGTAACTTAGTCTAAAATTTAATCCGAAAATTAGAGGTATCGAGTTGGTCCCCGTCGCAACGGCGCCAAATTGATATATGCTTTTTACGTGTAGATAAATAAATAAACACACGTATTATGTAGTAGTGAAGATTCGATCCAGAGGACCAGTAATACACTCTAATTTTGTGAGACAAAATATTAGCTAAGTGAATCAAAGAGTTTATGGTTTCTTGAACAATAAGCAAAACAAATTAAATCGGTTTAAAAACAGTAAGTAAAAACGCTAGGTCAAGGGTAATTTCGTGGGGATCAAATCATCAAGAACCGAACAACTATTCAGGAATTAATTTAGCACCAATCTAGAACTCAAACATAAAAATAAGACTGACCCACTGTCGTGGCGCCAACAACTTTATCTAGCAACCTAGCATCCTAAACTGTCGTTTGAACCTAGAATCGAAGACAAGCATTACAGTCTGGTTCAATATGTTCACGATTTGCCTTAGCATCAACTGTCGTTGGCTAAGGACAAATCGCCCACCTATGCCTTTTCTAGCAACCTATAACAGTTTTGGTGAATAGATTTAACCTAAGATCAGAGACTAAGTGATCAGATTAGTCTAGGCAATAAGATCAACTATAGGTGAAGACATCAAATAATAAATCCTATCTATGTTCAGTTCATTGAATCCTTAAATCCCCTTGAAAAACCCTTAACCTAACTGGATAACTACTCAGCCATAGAAACGAAAATCACAGCGATAAGAGATGAAATACTCATGAAATAAATCTGTAAAAATAAAGGGTTTAAAGTTCTTCTCAATGTTGAAGTCGAGATCTCTTTTCCTTAAATCTTACAAGCAAAAACTCTTTATCTATGTGATATGTTCTTAGCAAAAAGCGTCCCTTTTTAGAAAATAGAAGAAAAAATGATATATGCAGGTCTGGAGGCATCTGAGTGAAGATTAGGGCGTCCTTGGCGAAAAATTAGGAAAGTTGGGATTTTCCCTTATTTGCTCCGTCAGGTAAATGCGGCGGGTGCTCAGCGGGTGAATTTTTGACTTTTCTCCAATTTCTGCTAAGTTCCTCCCAGAAGCTCCAATCTTCATCCTTAGCCATCTTTTGACCTGTAATGACTCAAAATAAAACTAAAAGACTCGATAAAGACTCGAAAACAACTGTTAGAATGCGCCAAAAACACAACACATCATTCAGTACCAAATTACACTAAACTCCGTGTCTTTGGTTGCTTATGTTATCCTTGGCTTAGGCCATATGCAAAACACAAACTTGAACCCCGTTCAGCCCCATGTGTTTTTCTTGGTTACTCCCCTACTCAAAGTGCCTTCTTGTGTCTTGATCCTACATCCAAAAGAGTCTTTGTTTCCCGACATGTTGAATTTCATGAAACAACATTTTCGTTCAGTCTCATAAACACTTCGTCTACACCACCTTCGTCTTCTCAAAACACTATTCTTCACTCATACCCACCATTGTTAGATGCTTCACCCATTAATGCCTCAGAGTTGGCTACTTCACCTGAAGTGGATAAAGTGTCTTCTCTTGATGATATGTCCGATGTTCCCTTGGTACCGGCTGCGGAGAGTTCTCCTCATGTTCTGGACTCGCCAAATATTACTCAAGCAGAACCAACAACACTGACATTGAGTGATAGCTCCCCATCTGCTACTGCTCAGTCTAGTGCTTCTTCTCCACCTTCAGTGGCAGCTGTCATTGTTAACTCGCCGCAGTTACGTCATCCCATGATGACACGAGGTAAAAATAATATTTTCAAACCGAACAAAAAGTATGCTATGTTTGCAGCACATACTCAGTCCGAGGTTGAACCCACATCAGTGGCCCAGGCCTTAAAAGATGAAAGGTGGAGATATTCGATGAGTGATGAGTTTGATGCACAAGTAAGGAATCGAACATGGTCTCTTGTTCCGCCTAAACCAACGTACAATCTAGTTGGTTCTCGGTGGGTTTTTTGAATAAAGAGGCTGCCTGATGGTAATATAGACAAGTTTAAAGCTCGCTTAGTGACAAAAGGGTTTCACCAAAGACCAGGTGTTGACTATACTGAGATGTTTAGTCCCATGATCAAGCCAGCATCTGTTCGTTTGGTTTTGGGTCATGCAGTCTCTCATGATTGGCCATTGGGTCAACTCGATGTCAATAATACCTTTCTACAAGGTCGATTGGAGGAAGAAGTGTACATGTCTCAACCGCCGGGGTTTGTTGATAAAAATAAACCGGATTATGTTTGTCGTCTTCACAAAGCTATATATGGTTTAAAACAAGCTCCAAGAGCGTGGTACACTGAACTCAAGAATTTTCTCCTCGCATCAGGTTTTGTGAACTCATTATCCGATGCATCCTTGTTCATTTTTCACTGCCAAGATATCCTTCTCTATGTGCTGGTTTACGTAGATGACATTGTCATCACTGGGAATAATGCTTCCAAGGTAGAGCAGTTCATCAAGTTGTTGAGTGACCGCTTCTCGCTTAAGGATCTCAACAACCTCAGCTATTTTCTTGGTATAGAGACTTCTCGAACTAACAAAGGGCTCCTCCTAACACAGACTAAGTATATCACGGACTTACTTGTCAAGACAAATATGCTTACAGCCAATCCGGTAACCACTCCTATGGCATCGAACACTGATCTGAATCTTCTGTCTGGTACGACACTTGATGATGGTCGTGAATATCGAATGGTGGTTGGCAGTCTTCAGTACGTACTTGCTGCTCACAAGACCTGACGTGGCGTTTGCTATCAATAAATTATCACAATTTATGCATCGACTGACTGATGAACATTGGCAGGCAGTCAAAAGAGTATTACGTTATCTCTCGGGTACTTGTAATCAAGGTATTTTCTTTAGTCGCACAATCAATCATTGCTCCATGCGTTTAGTGATGCAGATTGGACAGGCAACAAAGATGACATGACTTCCACAAGTGCTCACATTGTATATCTTGGTTTTCATCCAATCAGCTGGTCGGCTAAGAAGCAAAAATCAGTATCACGATCCTCCACGGAAGCAGAATATAGGGCAGTGACTGATACAGCTTCTGAATTATGCTGGGTTGCTCAGCTCATGGAAGAGATGGGTATTTCTTCTTCATCTCAGCCAGTGATCTTCTGTGACAATATTGGAGCCACATATTTGTGTGCTAACCCAGTTTTCCACTCAAGGATGAAGCATGTCGTACTCGACTATCACTTCATTTGGCAACTAGTTCAGTGTGGGTTTTTGCGTGTCTCACATGTGTCTTCTAAGGATCAGCTTGCGGATGCACTTACGAAGCCTTTACCGAGACCAAGACTTCAACTACTCAGTGACAAGATCGGTCTCTCTACAGGTCGATCGTCTTGCGGGGGCGTATAGGAGACAGATATGGAACCATTCCGTTATGTGAATATCTTGTGTATATTCTCCTTGATACTTAGGATCTCTGTTTACCCTAGCTCCCTTCTCTTGTATAAATACGTTTGTAATCACTCTCTAAACTCATCAATTCAATATACGCTCTTCTCATAGATCATACACTTTAACCCTCTTAATTGTAAAACTATATCGTTTTTTGAAAGCCCTTTCCCTTGTTAATTTCTCTACTCAAATTGTTTTCTTCTTCTGGTTTTGTTTTCTTTAGGTTTTTGCAGGAATTGAATGAGAAACCCTCAGTCATTGGTTATAGGAAGAAAAGAAAACCTAAGGTGGTATTTTCGACAGTGCCTCCTTGTCTTGTAACATCACTTAAGTTTGTGGAATTCGAAAGATCGATCTCGGGGTACGAAAGCGAAATGAAGCTAGTAAAGTACTTCCTACAGAATTCAACAATCCTGGAGATAATGACAGTAAGGCTTTTGAATTATTACTATAGGGTAAAGGCAAAATATGTCATATTCACAGAACTTCTTGCAATGCCAAGATGCTCTAGTGCTTGTGAATTCGTTGTTCTTTCTAAGGAGTAAAAACATTGTGTGTGAGGTTACTTTTGGTTGCTTTTAGGCACAAGCAAAAAATTGCAGTAAAGTTTCTCTTACGTTCCTTGGGGCTTGTGGCTTGTGGCTTGTGGATTGCTGCTCACGTAATTCATACTTTACCCAAATTATTAAAATCTGGGTTTATCACAAATATATATTTTGAGTCTTCCGGATAACATGTTTAATATACTTTTTGAATTTTGATTCATAAACTTTTACAGCTTTCATAAAATGTAGTACACTAATAAATATATCATCAATCAAATTGATTTTAATTAATCGAATCGAATTTGATTAAAGTGGTTTAGTCGAACTTGACCTATAACAGAATTTCTATATGAACATAAAAACTCTTAAATGGTCTCTCGGAAACTTACGTTTTTTATTTCGTCATGCAACTTTTGTTCCCAATATTTTTATGGACTATTGGGATAACTGAAACTTAGCTCAATAGCTCAATATGCTCAATATGCTCATTATGCTCATTATGCTCAATATGACACGAAAACCCATCTTTAACGGATTCGTCTCTCTCTACCACACTTAAGGTTCGTCTCTTGTTCTTCAAGTTTTCCACCAATATTCGTTCCTTAAACCTTTCTGCAGCTATTATTGTTCGTTAATCATTGTTTGTTTCTTCATCATGTCATCTATCTATATTTGATTGAAGCCATGATTTTTCGATATATGTCTGAAATTATAGTGTCTTACTGACATTTTTTTTGACAAGTATCATCTAATCATAGTATTAGTATACACTATGAAAAAATCATAAGAATAAAAAAAAAATCATCATCAAAGCAATTATATTGCCATACACTAATAATTCACAAAAATAAAATCTAATAGAGTTTAATGAATTATTAAGAAATCCTATTTTTCATTAAAGGATTTTATCTTGATAAAATGACAATTGTTTGTGTATGTGGCAAAAGGATCGGATGTGGTTAGTAATGCAACAAACCGAAATGTAGAAATAGTTTGTGACAAATTATTAAGGATTTAAAGAAATATTTTATTTTTGGTTAAAGTATGTTAGTATGATGTAGCAAAAGATCTTTCAAGAATATATATAGAGATATTATTATTTTATAAAAAATCTTACAAGAAATTAAATAAAAATAAAAAATTAATCATAATTTATTAAAGGAATAATTTATTGCATCTTCTAATTCCCTCTCCTCGGATCTATTTCCCAAAATAAACAAAAGCATATAAAGTTATGAGAATCGGACTCCTCATCTTGTCTTGAAAAGTCTTTTTTTTTTGGTTGATAAAAGGCTTAATCTTGAAAGAGTCTTTTTGCAGAAAACTATTATATATATATATATACATATACTTTCACAAGAAAATACACAAAACAAATTCTTGATTCCTATATAGATTTCAGTTCTAATGTCGTCGCAGCTTTTGGCTCTCCTCCTCCTTCTATCTACTGTTGCGGTCCACCACCTTCCCGTCGCGACTTGCAACTCATGGTGTGTGGCATTGCCTGCTGCCACACATGAGCAGTTACAATTCAACATTAAGTTCGCTTGTAGCTATGTCGATTGTTCAGGGATCCAACCCGGTGGAAGTTGCTATTACCCTAATACTTTATTAGACCATGCATCGTTTGTCATGAACATTTATTACAATAGTCAGGGTCGCAGCTTCCAAGCTTGTAGCTTCGGTAATACCGGTTATATAATTGATAGCGATCCAAGTGCTGAATCATGTATCTACTAAACTTAATTGAAAATAACTTTTCATAAAATGATAAAACTATTAAATTGTGTTTTCGGACTGTTGTCTTCCCAAACTAAAATTAATATAATGGCCATGTTATTTATTTATCTTGAGGTTTCAATGTTCTTAGTGATGAAGTCTTTTTTTTTTTCCTGTTATTGTGGTTCAAGGCTCAGGTTGTCGCTTGACTTTGCTTGTCAAGAAATTAAAGAATTTTAAATTTGGACATTTCAATTTCAATTTTATTTTATTTTATTTATAGTGCCTTATGTAAGTCTTGTTACCAATTTTTCGAGTATGCGAAATAATTACGTACCCAAAGCCTTTGTAAAGAAGCTTCTCCAAAAAAAAAAAAAATCTTAAGGAGGGCCAAATCGAGGATGGTGGCTCAAGAACGAGGATCTCGTCATAACCACTAGATATAAGGCAACTAGTTTAGAGTGACAGAGGCGCTGAGATTTGTGTTCAATTGCATGCAATACGTCATTTTGTTGCATTGGTTTCTTTTGCTACAAAATAGGATACCTCCGGTTTAGCCGAACCGGACTTTTGGTTGTTTCTTGGGCAGTCCAATTTTAAAATTTTATTTATTTATAGACTAATTGGTTGACTATACTTAGCCCAATAGGCTCAAAGTGACTAGAAACAACCTTCACTCTCAGGAATGCAAAGAGATTTAGCAAATCAGTCTGCAATTTTCAAGCACTTACGTTACGGATTCGTCTCTCTCGCTTGCAGTTAGGTTCGTCTCTTCTTCTTCAAGCATTTTCACCATATTCGCTCCTTAGAAATTTTTCTTTGTTAATCGTAGTTTGTTTCTACATGGATTATCTCTCTGAGTTCGAATATCGAGCTAGAATTTATGGGATATGTGTATGAGATTACTTTTTGTAGGGTTTCTTATTTTTTGTTTGATTCAATTATTTAGGTTAGCCTCACCATTTACGCATTCATATTGTCTCTCTAAAAAACATTTTTCATTTTGATTTGCAGAATTGTGTTGTCTACAAAAGAATTTATACATGACTAATAGAAGGAAATCTAAACATCCTCGTGGCATAGGGTCGAGTCAGAGGTTGAAGGAAGATAGAATAAGCCAATTACCAGATTCTTTGATATGTCAAATACTTTCTCATCTTCCTTCAAAGGAAATGGTTAAGACAAGTGTTTTATCCAGCAGATGGAGAAGTCTCTGGCTTTAGGTTCTTCGTTTGGAATTATCATGGTGTCATTTCTTTAACTTCATTGCCTTTACGAGTTTTGGTAACAGGTTTTCGATTCCAATAGGGTTTCAAACATACACAATCTCAAGTTACGTCTTGATGCAAATGGTGAATATTTTCTCAAATCATGGATCGATTCCGTAGTTAAGCGTAAGATTCAACGTCTACATGTTCGCCAAGCTAGAGGGATTCATTTTTGCGAGATGCCCTTAAGCCTTTATGTCTGTGAGACACTGGTATCTTTAAAACTTCATAAGCTGACATTGGTTAATCCAGAGTTTGTTTCCTTACCATGTCTGAAGATCTTGCATTTAAAAGATATTGTGTATGCCACTGAGGCCACTTTTGAGAGACTTGTCTCATCCTGTCATGTCCTAGAAGACTTAAAGATTGACGTATTTTGGAAAGATGGAAGAGTCTATCGGGTGCACTCGCAGTCATTGAAGAGACTCCGTTTAATACGACGTTCTTCTTTCCGGTTTGATTCTGTTCCGGGAGTTATGATTGATGCTCCTCTACTATGCTGTTTGGAAATCGATGATACGTCGTCCCAAAGCTTTATAGTAAACAATCTGGAGTCCAATGCCAAGTTAGATATTCATATGGAATTTGGTTTGGTGGATTTTGACGAAGCAACCGTTTCGTCAAGAAGAAGTCGCGTCCGTACTTTTCTGCCCGGGATCTCGAAGGCCATGGATATGAAGATATCTGAAGAAACTTTCAAGGTATGTATATGTATTGGAGATGCACATTTTCTATAATGAAAAGTTTCTAATCTATAAAATACTTTCTGTATGGTTTCAGGTCATTCATCACTATTCCAAATTCGAACCGCTACCTCAATTTGATTACATGTCCCGCCTGGATGTTACACTCTATGTATCCGATTTGAAAGGGTTGCTGAATTTTCTTAAGGTCTGCCCGAATCTAAAATACCTCATTTTGGTGCTGATCTGCTATACATCCTATGTTTTTTTTTTCCTCATTCCATCTATTTTTCCATTGCGATTTTAATTAACAGTATCTTTTTCTCCTCAGAAATTGGATAATGACTTTGGACGAAGATTTCTTCCCGGGATCTCGAGGGTCATGGATATGACGATATCTGTGGAAACCTTCAAGGTTTGGGTTTAGCACATCTACCAATAAGATTTTCTATAATGAAAGTTTATAACCCACAATACTTTCTGTTTGGGTTTAGCTCATCAACCAATATTCGAAATTAGAACCGCTGCCTCAGTTTAGCTACTTGTCCCGCTTATGTTTTACTCTCCGTGTATCCATTTTGAAATGGTTACCAACTTTTCTTGAGAGCTGTCCCAACTTAAAATCCCTCAACTTGGTGAGGATCTGTTCAACCCATTGATTTTTTGTTTTCTTTCTCATCTATGTAAAGATTCTGTGTCATCTTATCATTGCGTTTTAATCCTCTCTTTTTTTTTACTCAGGCATTGGATAATGATATTGAGAAGATGAGTTCTGAAGAGATGAATCAAATAAGTTTTTCAACTGTTCCTGAGTGCTTGCTATCTTCTCTTGAGTTTGTTGATTACCGTATCCCATTCTCAGGAAATACTGCAGAAATGAAGGTGGTGAAGTACTTCCTAGAGAATTCAGCAATCCTCAAGAAACTCTCTCTACGTTTTTATTATTGTCCAAATAAAGATGATATCTTCAAGGAATTCCTCAAAATCTCTAGACGCTCTAGCACATGTCAAGTCGTCGTAGGCTGATTCGTAAAGATCAGAGACAACATGTGAAGCTTGTCTTTTGACAAGTACTTCTGCAAGAAATCGTCGTCTTGTTGTTTATTTACTCTTTTCTTATGTTCCTTATTCAGTTGGCGAAGTTTGTACTCTTTATTGTGTTCCTTAATCCTCAATGTGGGGTTTTGACTTTCTATATTCTTATCCTTATTAGCTTTCAACATTCTATATCCAAAGAAAATAAAAAAGGAAACTTAAATTAAAAACAGAGGAATATAATTAAAAAGGAAACTTAATATTCTATTTATTAGCTTTTTTTTTTTTTAATTCTTTTTGGTTGTTGTTTTTTTTTTGTCGGCCCTTTTAGGTTGTTTCTTGTGCTGTAAATTACTATCCAAAGATATGTTTGGGTCGGATAAAACCGAGTTGGCCTTCTTATTTCCACCTCTCCAGTCTCCCCTATTTAAAACGTTTCAGTTACTATTTCCCATCAAAACCCTAAGCAATTGGTCGATGGTAAGTTTAAAGTCTTTCTTTGATGATATTTATTTGAAAGCTCTCTTGACTAGATGGGAGAATTTTGATACTGTTAGGTTAAGTTAACTCGAACTTAAAGTGTAGGAGAATTTCGATGAACTTCAAATCCAAATTGTCTCTCAGAAACTTTCGTTTTCAGTTTTGTTATGCAGAATAGTTTTCTACCGAAGAAAGACATGGTTGCTAGATCAGAGGAAGATAGGATAAGCCAATTACCAGATCCTTTGATATGTCAAATACTTTCTCATATTCCCTCAAAGGAAACTGTTAAGACAAGTGTTTTATCCACCAGATGGAGAAGTCTCTGGCTCTGGGTTCCTTGTTTGGAATTGAATTCCCAGCTTTTTCATGATTTCAATGGCTTTATTAGTTTTGGTAACAGGTTTTTCGATACCAATAAGGTTTCATGCATACAGAAACTCAAACTCAGTATTATTGATATAAGTGAAAACAAAGTAGATCATGCCTCTTATTTCGCTTCATGGATTGATGCTGTAGTTAAGCGTAAGATCCAACATCTACATGTTTGTTGTTATCCATATAGTTATCTTTATGAGATGCCCACAAGCTTTTATATCTGTGAGAGACTTGTATCCTTAGAACTTCATTGGGTGGCATGGGCTAGTGCCGAGTTTGTTTCCTTACCTTGTCTCAAGACTATGCATTTACACCACAATATGTTTCCTAATGAAGCCTCTTTCGAGAAGCTTGTCTCATGTTGTCATGTCTTGGAAGAGTTATACATTTCCTTAGCTGAAGAGGATACAAAAGTCTATTGTGTGCGCTCTAGGTCACTGAAGAAGCTCACTTTCATACGATATTCTTCTTCCCAGTTTGGTTCTGTTCTGGATATTTTCATTGATGCTCCTCGACTATGTAGTTTGGAAATCATTATTAGTTTATTAAAAGTCATTTTACTAAACAATCTGGAGTCCATTGCTAAGTTAGATATTTCTCCCAGCTTTGGTTTTGAGGAATACGAAGCAGCAAGCTATTCATTGAGGAGAAGTCGCATCCGCAGTTTTCTGTCCAGGATCTCGAGGGTCAAGGATATGACAATATGTGTAGATACTTTCAAGGTATAATATGTATTGGACGATATGCACATTTAATATAATGAAAAGTTTCTAACATATAAATACTTTCTGTCTGGTTTCAGGTCATTCATCATTATTCCAAATTTGAACTGCTGCCTCAATTTGGTTACCTGTCCCACCTGCACGTTAGTCTTTATGCCCACGATTTGAAATTCTTGACAGCATTTCTTGAGAGCTGCCCGAATCTGAAATTCCTCGTATTGGTAATTAATCTTCTAAATCCTGTGATATATATATTTTTTTATCATTTTATTGTGTGTTTCTCCTTACCTTTTTACTAAGCTACAGGATGGTTGGGAATGGGATCTGTTCTCCGTCGAGAAGAAGAATCAAATCAATTTTTCATCTGTGCCCAAGTGTTTGCTATGATCTCTAGAATTTGTTGATTTCAATGTCCCAATGGGAGGAGTATATGCTGTAGAATTTAAGGTAGTAAAGTACTTCCTAGAGAACTCGGCAGTTCTCAAGAAACTCACTCTACGTTTGAATTATAGTTCAGAAAAAAAGATGTTTCCCAGGAACTGTTCAGAATCCCAAGAGGCTCTGCCAAATGTGATGT
>CM051390.1:15081601-15106601 GCA_028015245.1 Cardamine occulta
CGTCATCTTATAATTCGTTAAGAGATCAAACCATGGATGGATCGAACTGAAAATAGGATGCATTTGTTATCATTTTTTCTTTTGGAACGTGAGATGATACTTTTCAAGAACAATTGTGATAATAGTTTTCAATGGCTTTTTAATATTTGTGGTCCTTCTTGCCCCTAAAGCTTAATTAAAATTTGTTTCCTTTTGGCCAGGTTTTGAAAACCGGACCGAACCAGCCGGTCAAACCGGTTCAACCGGGAACCAGCCACCTAGTCGAATCCGGTTTGAAGCAAAATCCGGATTTGAACAAAACCAGTAAAATAGGCTAAAAACTGGTAAAACCAGTGACCCGTTTCAACATTAAAACTCTGTTCACGAAAATTAAATCATATTTTTAATTAATTAGATATCTCTATACTATTAAAAGTGAAGTACAAATTAGTTATCATTGTAACAAACACCTCTTAAGTTATTCCTATATCCAAACAATCACCTACATATTAATATTATGGAAAGTAACACTAATTTCAAGTTTTCTAAAATCTTTCTACCTAATTTAAACTTATATATTGCAAAAATATAAGTTTCTTAAAATCTCCCTACTTAATTTAAACTTATATATTGGAAAAATATGAATCTCCTTTCATATTTATTTTATTTTATTTTTAAATTACTTTGTATTATTATATAATACATATAATTAATAAATTTTTTGATTTGTTTCTGAATATGTTATGATTCGAATTTTTAAAAATAGACATTTATTATATAAAAAGGATAGGGTACATGACGAAAAGGGACATGGTACACGACGAAAAGTTTTTGATGGATACAGGACATGATAGGTTTCCATCCAAAAATAGACATGTCAAAGACAAAAATTGGATAGCTAATTTTATAATATAGAGTAATAAATCTAATATATATATATATATGTATATTAGTTATTATAAAATGCAACTAAAGATATATTAATTTTAAAAACTTTACTAAAAATATAAATGAGATTAAAAATAATCTAAAACATTAATAATTTTAGGTCTTTCTTGACCATCATTACTCATAAATTGCCTATTTCGTGTTATAATTTAATACCATCACTTCAACTGAAACTAAGAAGGTGACATATTGTTGGGTTGTATAGTATATAGATATATCTTTATACTATTAAAATATAAGTACAAATGACTAATCATTATATCCAAACAACTCTATATTTATTACTACATCCAAACAATCACCTAGCTAATAAAAATAAATAAATACCAAAACTTTCTTAAACCAGAATATATATATATATATATATATATATATATATATATATATGGATGGTGTTAGTGATAGTGTTAATTGTACCATAGGGAGAAGATCATGGATACACTCAATTAATTTTTTCATAACCCCGTTACAATATACTGGGGGAACCGTGTTCTCAGAGTGAAGTAAGATTAGTTGGTTGTATACCAAGAGGTGTTGATAGGAAAATTTGGAATTTATTAGATTTATAAGAAGTACAGATCAACTTACAAATTAAAAACGGAAGAAGAGTTCTTGACTCGAGATGGAAGAGGTGAGAGAGTTTTAGAGAGAGAGGGAGTGTGTAAGTTGTGATTTGGAAGAGTTGCACGACACTTCTTTTATATAGAAGTTTACATGTGCAAAATAAAATTTTAAAAATTAAAAATCTTGAATGACAGCTTCATCTTTTTCTTTTGTAGTGCGTTTGGTGGTAGCCTCGAGATGCTCCTTGTCTTCTACTTTTCGTAGTGGATTTTGATGGATTTGTTTTTTGCTTTTGTAGTGGATCCCGGTTTTGTGGCCGACATTTTGTGGTTGATTGCTGATTTTGCGGAGTCTGTTTTTGAAGTAAGATTCGGATTTCGATGTTTGATGTTGCTCTTGGACTCCGTTGTTTGGACTTGTTTTTAGATGTTTGTACATCTTTTATGCTTTTTAGCAAAGCATAAGCTATAAACGGATTTGATTATTCTTTACCGAAGCCGTTTGCTTCGGAATAGCCTTAACTTATTATGTGTTAAGATAACCTCTACTTTTTTTTTTTTTTTTTTTTTTTAACAAATCGTCTTCGTCTATTTCTGGTTCACTTCCGGATGCTTGGAGTTCTGTGTTGATATCGTCGGCAGAAATTGCATCGAGATTGATTTTATTTCTTCTTCCGATTTTGTAGCTGCTAACATAGACAACATTTTTGCTTTTTGGGCTAGGAAGAGAGTCATTTCTGGTGTTTAGATTAATTTTTGTGGAGCTGGTGGACTAAGAGTTTTGGAATTTTGTGATCGGATCCATTCAGGGATATTTGAAGGATATAAATTTGAGGGGATTCTGTATTTATCCTACCATTTGACTTTAAATCTTTGTCTGATAATGGGTATTGTATCATCCGAGAATTCAAAAGTCCATGAGAAAACCCAGAGCAAATGGAATTTAGAATGAAAAAGGGCCAAGGCGAGAAATCTTTTTTCATCTTCAGATGGTATGAAACTGGATTTGAAGATTTGGAAGGATTTATTTATCTGAGGCTTGAAAATGTTTATGACGGAACCAAAGTTGTTCCACCATTGATTAAACCGGATAGGAGATTTGGATAGGTTACATGCGGTGTCGAAAAATATCAACCACGTGTGTTTGTGTTTGGGGGATTGAATAAGGAAAGCATTGTACCAAGCTTGGCAATAATCCCAGTAATTAAATGGGACATTGTAGCAAGAAAGATTTGAACAATCTTCTAGAAACTTTATATTATCATTGAGATCATAATCCCAATCTCTTGGGGAAATGATTTCATGAATTTTAAAAGTCGAATAAGCAGGGGCCGTGTGACTTTCATCCAAAAAATTATGTTTGAAAGTAACCGATCCTGTGATTTCCAAAATTGTTTGATAAAATAAAACGGTTTTTTCAGAATTGTATGGTTTAAAAAACTGGTTTTTCCCAAAAAACTTTTCAATCGTGGAATACGGATCATTTCCAACAAAAAAGTCTTTTTCTATTGTAATCACATTTTGATAAGTTGGTTTTTCAAAATATTCTGAAGGGGGATTGTTTGAAAATTCCTTTAAAACAATTTGTGAATTGTTTAAAGGTTTTGAAATTTGTTTTGAAGCCTGGTTTTGTGCTGAAATCATTTTAAAATTGGCTTCAGGTATTTCAGAAATTGTAAGAGAAGGGGGTGGTTTTGAAGAACTACCTTTCTCTTGCTTTGAAAAGCTTTTTTCGAAAGCTTGTTGTAGGGACCGTATTTGTATCAAGATTTCTTCAGGGGTTTGAAGAGTTTTTTCTTCTTTTTCTGGTTTCCTTTTTATAATTGTAATCCAGGGTTGTGTTTCTGGTTCTGTCTTTGGTTTGGATGTATTTGGAGTTGGTAATTTGTCTTGGTTTTGGCCTGAAGCAAGGGTTTTTCCCCTGTCAACTGTCTTTGGGGGCATCATACCTGTTTTGGAGAAACTCTCGAGTCAGGAAATCTGGAACAGAATTTGTTTCTCCTTTAATATATTCTATATCAAAATCGAAAATACTTAGTAAAGCCTGCCATCGGGCAAAAATCTGTTTTGATGCAAGGTTTTTAACATCTTTTTGTAAAATATCTTTTGCACTTTTGCAATCAATTCTTAGTAAAAAATTTTGGTTTAAAAGATCACTTTGAAATTTTTGTATACATAAGACTATACTTAGTATTTCTTTTTTGATGGTCGAATAGTTTTTTTTTGAGTTTCATTCCAATGGGATGAAGTAAATTGGATTATATTTTCATGATTATTTATTCCTTTTTGTTTTAGAATTCCCCCGTATCCTAGATCAGAGGCGTCCGTTTCCACTATTTTTTCTAATTTTGGATCCGCTATATGTAGGCATGGAATTTCTAAGACTTGTTTTTTAATTTGTTGGACTACTTTGGTATGCTCTTCTGTCCAAGGGTTTGGATTTTTCTTTAGACGATCATGAAGTGGTCTAGCTAATCTGTTGATGTTTGGACAAAAATCTAGTACATAATTAAGGCTTCCTAGGAACCTTTGTAATTGGGTTTTATCCAAGATTTTATCAGGGAATTTATTTGTAAATTCTAATGATCTTTCTATTGGTTTTATCATTCCTTTTGAAATTTTTCTTTCCAGAAGGGTTGATTTGAATCTTGCCGGAGTAGAACTCTAGTGAGGAAGGTGTTTTTATACCATTGGAAATCACTTAATTTTTTACATTTAAGATTTGAAAGGAGTTCAGCGTTTTTGTCCCTAAGGACAGAAGGATCTCCTATGAAATGAAGGGTTATAGCTAAGACTAGGGTTGATACTGCATTTTGTTGTGTATTTCCAAAATTATCTATAATTGGCATTCCTTCTTCATCCATTTTTATAGCATCAAGAATTTCTCCTCGTTGCTGGTTATTTAGATAGTTATCCCACCATCCTTTAAGCTGTCCTGAAAAGCCAGCTATAAGGAGTTCAGCTACCATTTTATCTTCATTGCCTATTTGTGTTCTATAAGCGTTTGCAGCCATGGTCATTTTTTGTAGAAAATTTAAAATGTTATATTCAGATATTCCATCTAGATTCCAGTCATAGACTGAAGAAGAGTTAAACCTAGATTGTTCAATTGGCTGAATTTGTCCTAGATCTGGTGCTGTTATTATTTGATTTTCATGATTGTTTCTCCAATCAAGATGGTTTATTTTATTGTTTGAAAATTGTTCTATAGTTTTATCGGAATCTGATTCATGACATAGGGTATTTATTCGAATATTTGAACTTTGTGTTTCGAGATTTCTAGGGTTTCTTTGGGCTTTGGAAGTTGGGGTATCAGGGACATCGTAAGCTTGATGCTTACTATTTTCCCCTATTTCTGTATTGCTCAGTTGGCTTTGAAGAGCTCGTATGAATTCTATATTCGTATTTTGGCAAGTTTTAACACTATTTTCTGATATTTGAGTTTGAAAATTGGAAGTTTTAGTTTTTTATTAGATGGAGTTTCATTTGGGTGATTTGTTTGTTTTAGAATTGTTTTCTCAATCCTATCAAGTTGTTTACTTATTGTGCCAAGATTTGTGTTTGAAAAATTGTTTTGGAGAATGATGTTTTTGATATTTGTTTTATCATCTTCTTGGGGGATTTTAAAAGGAATTGCTTCGATCGGCTTACCCGATAACTCAAGTTTTATTCCTTGTTAAGGGGGTGATTTGATTGAATTATTTTTCCATTAGTAATTGTTTCCCATTCACATCCTTTGTTTCGATTGGTAATGGGATTTGCGCTTTTTTAAAAAGGATTATAAATGTTATTTTCTTTTGTATAATCTTCAAACCAATTAAAAAATAAAATTTGAACTCTGTTTTTGTTAAGGTATTCATAATACTCTTCTTGTATATTTTCTTTGGTCTTTGAAAATTCTTTGAAAAACCAAATTCTTTTTTGTAAATTATTTTTTGAATAGAATTCTTCTCGCAAAACTTCTTTATTTATCTCAAATTCTTTTTCTAAAACATTTAGTTCATTAGCCATATCAGTGATTGCTGAAAAAGTTGGGCTAGTTGGTTCTGATTTCGTGACAAATTCATTTTGTTCAAGACTATTTGACGTATAGACAGGTTTTGGAATCTGTGTTCGAAAGTCAACATTTCTCAAGATTGAATTTGGAACGTCAGAAGTTGAGAATCGTGGTTGGAATATGGGTTCATGAATCGGGTAATTACGACCTATTTGGGAGACTCTTCCTAGGTATATTGTATTCATATTTGAACAGAATTCATAGATGAGATCATCCTCAGTATTTTTCTCATTAGGTCTAATGAAGGAAAGCTTTACTTTTCCGTCATTAGATTGTTCAATATTTTTTAAATGTGTGTTTGGCTCTATTGGTTCTACAGGGTTTTGAGGTTTTGGTTGAGTTACTCCTTCAAGGATCCATTCATCTGGAAGGTTTACATCTTTCCATTGAATTGATCTTGGAATAACAGAGTTTGATTTTGAAAAATCAGTTTGGAGTAAGAGTGTTTCACCCTTTTTACTCGATATTTTTACTTTTGAAGAAAAAGCACTAGTCATGGCTTTATAATGTAGTCTAAAAACCAAAGCAATCGGAATTGATCCTTCGATCATTTCATAGTTATGTGTTTTAACTTGTAAAACCAGTGATTTTAATATATTTTTGTCATTTAAAAAAACGGTGAAATTTGGATAACAATCAAATGATATTGGACCAGCACAAAGACTTGACTCTATAGAGCTGAGCAAAGAGTCTTCAAATAACTTGAATCGTGTATCTCTTAGGATAGCTAAAATTGAAGTATTAAGACCTTCTTTTGAAAGTGGTTTTATACCGACTTGGACTAAGCCAATATGTATGTATTTGAAATTCTTTTCTCTGTGTCTTTCTAAAGCGTTCTGTGAAAATAATTCAATTGTTTCAAAAGGTTTAGTTAATTTTATATCACGTTCTTCTGTTTTAATTGAAAAATTTGTTTTTAAGAAATTCATTCGTGAGATTTGATAGATTTGATCTCTATTAACTATTGGGATTTCCCAATTGTCAATTGAGCCTTGAAAGTCATCTATGGTTGTTTCTTGACTATTTATAACCTTTTTAGATTCTTTTGGAAATCTACTTCTAGATGAAGATGATTCAGATCTATCTAGTGAATTTTTAAAATACGAACTCATCATGAATTTCTAATGGATTTTTTAAAGATTTAGATTCCCTACAATCCAGACTTAATTCTAGGTTTAATTGCTCTACACTTCATGAGACTTACTTGCTAGACACACAACTGGCAAAAACACTCGGGAGGACTAATCTTTTTAAAACTCAAAAGAAAAAATGTTAAGTTTGTAATTCAAAAATTTTCTAAACAATTTAAATCTTTGTTCAACTATTATGTAAGAGTTTTCTTGAGATATATATATTCTGAATGAATTTCTTGACTCGAAAGATCCCCTCGATACCACAAGAATCAAGGTATTAACTTTTTAGGATATTAACCAAGTTCGAGGGTTGCTTGTATACACAAGGTTCGAGTTGAGACTTTTCAACAATCCGAGGATTGATGATTTCTAAATCTTGTTTCAACGAATATATATATTTTAGAAAAGATCTTATTTGGTTTTAGTCGTAATAGAAATCGTAAATTTCATAAAAAATATAATTAAGTAAATCATGATATATGAGAATAGTATAGTAAAACATAAAACGTATGACCATAAAGGCATTAAATATACTTCATGAAAAAGAGTAAATGGATAACTAAACATTTTGATTGAGATTTAAAACATTTTGATTTTAGATTAGTTCCATTTTAACACTATCACTAACACCATCCACATGGCTCTGATACCATATATATATATATATATATATATTCCTTTATTTTTAATAATCATTCATTTAAAAAATATTCTTGATTAACAAGATATTACAATATCTGTGTATTTAACAAAATTTAAAAATCATAAATAACATACTTTACCCAAAATATTGTATATAATAAAAAGAAATTTTTAAAGTTTAATCAATATTTTTATAATCGGTTCAACCAGCAATATCGGGTCGCTGATTTTGTCGAATTTATCGGGTTTTATGAAAATTTCAGGATTTATAATATACAGATTTTAGCAATAAATCCGAACCGGTATAGTGACCGGATTACCGAGTTTACCAGTCCAAACGTGAATCCGAATTGGGTCTGAAAATACAGCAAAAAGCTATAACTATATATATATATATATATTCAACAAACAAAATAAAATATTTACAAAACTAAAGAAACAACAAAAATAGCATGGTAAAATTACACCAAAAAAATACAAATATACTAGAAACAAAAAAATTACAAATTTATATTAAAACAATTGACCCGCGGTTTCGAATCTAGTTTTGAGTTAAAATTCAAATCATAATTAAAATTTTTTTTTTTTACTTTTCAATTTTAATAGAAATAAATTGATTATAAATTTTATATCTACAATTTTTCACGCTTTTCTCCTCTAAAAGATTATTTTATATTGAATTTTAGAGAAAAACATTTCTTGTTATTTATTTTTTATAAGTTTAAATGATCAACCAATAATGATTTATTTTCAATGATATTTCATGTTTCTTTAAGTTTAATGTTAGAATATAAATATATATATATATATATATATATATAATTAAAATAAAAATATTCAAAAACCCGGTTTGAGCGGTTGAACCAGTCCGACCAGCTATCCAGTGATGATGCCGAGTCGATATCCAGTCTGGTTTTCAAAACATTGCCTTTTCGTCATATAAATTCACATTATATATTAAAATTAAAAAAAAAAAAAAAACTTTTGCACATCCTGTATTTAGTGGACTAATGGACTGATTATAACTCAGCCCACTAGGGCCCCGAATGACTAGAAAACCCTTTCTTCAAACCTAACAAATTCACGTTAGGTCAGTCTGAAATTTTCAAACCTAAAAGATTCTTCTCTCTTGCTCGAGCTCAGGTTCGTTCCTTCAATTCGACCCTTGGCTTCCTTAATCGTATTTTGTTTTATCTGTCTGTCTGCGTTTGAGCCTAAACTTTTGGGATATTTGTCTGAGCCTCTGAGGGTATAACTCTAACTCTCTAAGTTTTTTTTTTAAGTCAGTTTCCGATAGTGTTGATTAGGTTCTGTTTTCCTGAAACTTTCATTTACCTAATCGTCTCTCTCAAACTTCCGTTTTTATTTTTATCTTCCTTGCAGATAAAGTTTTCTACGGCAGAAAAGACATGGTTGGTAAAGGGACATCGAAACAGGCACGTTCCAAAAAGTCGAGTAGTAGGTTGAAAGAAGATAAGATAAACCAATTACCAGATGCTTTGTTATGTCAGATAATTTCTCATCTTACTACAAAAGAAGCTGTTAGTACAAGCGTTTTATCTATCAGATGGAGGAGTCTATGGCTTTGGCTTCCTCGTTTGGAACTAAATTCCAGAAAGTTCCAAGATTACAATGCCTTTCTGAGTTTCGGTAACAAGTTTTTCGATTCCAGTAGGGTTTCATGCATAGATAAACTCAATTTAACTCTTGGTAAAGATGCAAGAACTGTAGTAGATACCTCTTGTTTCACGTCATGGATTGATGCTTTAATTAGCGTAAGATCCAACATCTTCATATCCGTTATTGTTCTAAAGAGATTAATTATCTTGATATGAATAGCCTAAGGTTGTATAATTGTGAGACACTAGTATACTTAAGACTCTTTGGGGTGACCGTGCATCATGCCGTGTTTGTCGTCTTAATTACCTTGTCTGAAGACAATCACTACAAGAAAACACGCTAGAACAGACGGAAAAATCCGTCGGAAATCCGTCACAAATTGTAACGGATTTCCGACGGATATCAAATCCGTAATATTTAATTTATTGTAATTAATATTAATTAATTGCAATTAATTATAATTAATATATAAAATTAATTCGGAATAAATATAAATTAAGATTTAAAATTATAATTATAAATAAATTTTAATTATAAAATTTTAATTACAATTAAAATTAAATTTAAAATTAAAAAATAAAATTCTTCATCTTCTTCTTCTTCTTCTTCTTCTAATTCTTCTAAAATGAGAAATTAATTCGGTGAGAAGAAGAAGTGATATATAAAAACAAAATTTCGACGGATATATCCGTCGGAATTCCGTCGGAAATGGCGAAAAAATTAATATTTGCCGGTGTTTTTCGAAAATATTTGGAACATTCGCGCCTATATTTTTTGCTATCCGTCGGAAATCCGTCGGAAATTTAAACAAATTTAATTCACGCGGGCAACTTACGCGGTCAAATTTTCATTTTCCGTCGGAAATCCGTCGGCAATTTCCGACGGATTTCCGACGGAAAATGAAAATTTTTAATTAAACTCATATGCAACATATTTAACACATTTGATATATAGTATCCACGGGTTTGTGGTTTCGTGGTCGTTTATGATCCGTTTCTCTTGAAATATGTTTGTAATATGATTTGTTACTCATTTCAATGATAAAATACTAACAAATACCTTGTTACATATTAAATATACCAAAATTAGAAAATTTTATTTGTTATGTTTATCAATCATTGCTTAAGTATATGTATCATTGTCTAACATGTAAACATGATTGTATGAATTTTTCTAATTTTGGTATATATGATATATAACAAGGTTTTTGGTATTATATTGTGATTGAAATGAGTAACATAACATAATACAAACATATTTCAAGTTAAACGGATCGTAAAATACCACGAAACCACAAAACCGTCAGAAATTACTGACGGATTTCCGACGGTTTTTTGGTTTCACGTGTCGCGTTCTAAGGTTTAGTCTGACATATGAGTAGACAAGCCGAAAAAAACAAATTCCATCAAAAATCCATCGGAAATCCGTCTGAAATCCATCTGAAATCCATCTGAAATCCGTCTGAAATCCATCTGAAATTCGTCTGAAATCCGTCGGAAAATTTCAGACGGATTTCCGACGGAATCGTCAATTTCAGACGGATTTTCGACGGAATATAAATCGGTCGGAAAATTTCAGATGGATTTCAGACGGATTTCCGACGGAATCGTCAATTTTCATGTCTATCGGAAATGCGTCGTAAATCCGTCAGAATTTTCCGACAGATTTATATTCTGTCAGAAATTCCGTCGGTTTTGCGGTAAATTTCTTGTAGTGAATGTACTTAGAAAAAATTTGGTTTTATAGTGAGGCAACTTTAGAGAAAATGATCTCATCCTGCCCTATCTTAGAAAATCTAACGATTGTCACATCCGATAATGATACAAAAGACTATCGGGTGCACTCTCGGTCACTGAAGAGGCTCACCATTAAAAGAGATCGTGTTGCTTACTTATATTCTAGTCCGGGAGTTGTTATCGATGCTCCTCTACTACGATGTCTAAACATCGATGATCACGAATCAAAAAGCTTTATAGTCAACAATTTGGAGACCAATGCAAAGTTAAATGTTTCTCTCTACTTTGGTTTGTTGAAATATAGTATAGAATCAATGAATTATCAATCGATGAGAAGTAACATCCGAGATTTTCTTCTTGGGATTTCTAGGGTCGGGAATATGACGATATGTCCATTCACTTTCAACGTATACATTTATTTGTCTTAGGTTTTGTAGACATGCACAGTTCAAATTCACATTCTTTTCTTTTTGGTTTGTAGCTCATCTGTGGATGCTCAGAACTAGAACCACTGCCTCAATTTGGTAACATGTCCAAGTTGTGCGTTTCTCTCTATGCATCCAACGTGAAATGTTTAGAGAAATTTCTTCGGAGCTTTCCGAATCTGAAATCCTTCATTCTTGTGGTGAATCCGCTAAACCCAGTGATATTATTTCTCGTTTCTATGATGTTTCTACCATATCAATTCATTTTGTTTTCTCACTTTTCCCTCTGATGCAATTTGATTATTTTATGCATTACGAGGAGAAGAATCAAAGCAGTTTTCCATCTGTTCCTGAGTGTTTGTTGTCGTCTCTCGAGTTTGTTGATTTCAAATTCGAAATCCGGGGACATGCTGAAGAAATGGAGCTAGTAAGGTACTTCCTAGAGAATTCGGCAATCCTCAAGAAATTCACTCTACGTTTGGCTAATCATTCAACAAAAGATGAAATTTGCAAGGGAGTCTTCAAAATCCCAACAAGCTATCCCAAATGTGAACTTGTTATACTCTGATTGGTAATGTATGGAGTTGGTTTAGTTAAACCGCTTTTGTGATCAAAGATTCAACATGTCGAATTTGTTCATAAGTTTATCTAAATTTATTTTACTTGGAACTACTGCCTCAGTTTCAAAATGGTTACCAACTTTTCTTCTCTAGCTACCCGAACTTAAAATCCATCAACCTGGTGATGATCTGTTCAACCCAACAAAAATTTATGGAATTTATAGCTAGCTAACTGAAAAAATCTCTGCTCTTTTGTATGTACATAATATTTAATGGATTGATAACTAACCCTTAATCGATGTCATAAACAATTTTTCTGCACATCCGACTACCGACTAGGTTGCAGAAAACTCCTATCCTCTTGGTTCGCCTACTCCTACTACTGCTCTAATACTTTTCAATGGCTTAATTAAACATTGTTCTTTTTGGTCATATAAATTCACATTATAAAAAGAAAAAAAAAAATTTGCACATCCTTTATTTGGTGGATTAATGGACTGACTATAACTCAAGCCTAATTGGCCCAAAACGACTAGAAAACCGGTGGGGTGTTTTTAGTTAATTTAAGACGGTAAACTTAGGGTTTTATTTCTTTCTTTTGTAACTCTCTCTATTTGCATTTCGCTAAGAAGATTTTAGCCATCATGTCTCTGATTCTTAACACGCCGTCGACGCTACTATGCTTTCGGAGGAAACCAGCGTTGGTAAGATCCATGATGCAAAGCCCTCCTTGTTCCATCATCTGCGCCGAACATTGTGGTGGGGGTCTCAGAAAACTCGAAATTATGACATCTGCCCGCACTTGTTTGGACAAGAAGGTCCCTCTGGAGTTGGTGGACAGTGATCCAATGATAACGATCGGAGCATCTCATGGCTGGATAGCTACTTTGAAAGACGACGGCATATTGCGTCTCCAAGACGATCTGAACCATTACGCATCGTATACAGATCTGAAACTGTTAATGGGTTTGACAAATACACTCTCAAATGGGCCTTTCATGGGCCAGACGAAAATGACACAAAATGAAGCCTCTAGAAACACCAAAGACCAAGAACACATATATGACACAAGGATCGTAAAAAGGGATGGAGTGTGTGAAGTTGAAAAGACAGAGAGAGAGTTCTAGAGAAGTGTTCTTAAAGAGCTTTTTTCTTTGACTTAGATCTTTGTGTTTCTCTTGAGTACCTGTAAAACCAAGACAGCATCACAAGTTTAGTGGTGTGTAATCTCTTTTCTCATAAGTGAAATTTGGGAGCAAGAGATCTCCCCCGAGATGTAGCGGTTTGAGGCCGTGAACTCGGTTAACAAATTTTGTCTTGCCTCTTTTATTTGCAATCGTTTTCTCTTTAATTTCTCAACAAGTGGTCTCAGAGCTCCAGGCCTGGTGTACGGTTGCAAAAGAGGTTCAGGTGAAGGTTTTTTCAAGAAGACTTACAAGATGAGTATCACTCGGGTTGAGGTGGACAGATTTGATGGAACTGGTGACTTCTCTTTGTGGAAAGTCAGGATGTTGGCTCACTTTGGTGTTCTAGGGCTGAAGATGATCTTGAACGATGAGCAGTTGCTGAGAGATCCACCTACTACAGAAGAGGAAGCAGCAGCAGCTAGAAAAGAAGCTGAAGATTCTGGACTGCCTGCAAACATCGATCTTGTCAAGTTTGAAAAATCAGAGAAAGCAAAAGATCTTACAGTACTAAATGTGGGAAATCAAGTACTAAGGAAGATCACACATTGTGAAACAGCTGCAGCCATGTGGTCCACTCTAAACAGGTTATACATGGAAACATCTCTCTTAAATCGCATCTACTTACAGTTTAAATTCTATACTTACAAGATGACTGACTCCAAAAGTATAGATGAGAATGTGGATGATTTTCTTAAGCTTGTTGCGGATCTAAATAACATAGGAGTGGACATTACAGAAGAGGTTCAAGGTATACTTCTCTTGAGTTCGTTGTCTAATAGGTATGATCAAATCAAAGAGACTCTCAAGTATGGAAGAGATACTTTGAGCTTAAATGAAGTCATAGGGGCTGCAAAATCAAAGAGGAGGGAGCTGACAAAAAGTGGAAAGCTTTCAAGATCCCAAAATACAGGCTTGTACGTTGAAACAAGAGGCAGATCTGAGAAAAGGTTTGACAAAGGAAAAGGCAAACCATGGAGAGGACGATCTAAAAGCAAAGGCAGATCAAAATCCAGACCAAAGTACAATAAAAACAACAAGGGCTATTTTATTTGCGGAAAAGAAGGACATTGGAAGAGAGATTATCCTGAAAAATCTTCAAACAAACCTGCAAATTCAGCAAATATTGCAGTAGAGCCAAAACAACCACTAGTTCTAACAACCAGCTCTCAAGAAACTAAAGAATAATGGGTAATGGATTCTGGTTGCAGTTTTCATATCACACCAGACAAGGATTCTCTATTTGACCTAGAAGAGTTTGATGGTGGCAAGGTTTTGATGGGTAATATGACTCACAGCGAAGTGAAAGGGATTGGTAAGATTAAAATCATAAATCCAGATGATTCTGTGGTTATATTGACAGATGTTAGATACATACCTATGGTCAATTGGAGAAAAGTGGCTGCAAGTATGAAGGAAAAGATTTCGTAGTCACTTTCTACAAAGATGGGCAGAAGGTTATATCTGGAACATATCAAGATGGTTTGTACTATCTACAAGGAAATGTAGTAAAAGGAGAAGTTGTTGTGGCAAAATCAGAAGTTGACATGACAAGTATTTGGCACTCAAGACTAGGGCATATGAGCTTGAAGAACATGAATGTTCTAGTCAAGGAAGGTTATTTGCCAAAGAAAGAAGTAGACAAACTGGTTTTTTGTGAGAGTTGTGTACTTGGAAAGTCTCACAAGCAGAGTTTCCCAACCGGACAGCACAACACAAGAGGTATTCTTAATTACATACACTCTGATCTTTGGGATCTCCTTCTACTCCAGAAAGTCTTGGTGGATGTAGGTATTTTGTAAGCTTCATTGATGATTTCTCAAAGAAGGTATGGGTTTATTTCCTAAAAACAAAAGATGAAGCATTTCACAAGTTCAAGGAATGGAAACAAGCTGTTGAGAATTAGGTAGGGAAGAAGATTAAGTACCTAAGGACAGATAACGGTCTTGAATTCTGCAACTCACAGTTTGATAATTTGTGTAAGGAAGCAGGAATTATAAGGCATAGAACATGTACCTATACACCACAACAAAACGGTGTATCGGAGAGGATGAACATGACCATTATGGACAAGGTTAGAAGTATGCTAGCTGAAACAGGATTGGGTCAAGAATTTTGGGCTGAGGCTACTTCTACAGCAGTTTACTTAATCAATAGAACACCGAACTCATCTATTGGTTTCAAGTTACCTGAGGAGGTGTGGACAAGTACAAGATCAGATTTGAGTCATCTAAAGAGGTTTTGATGCTCAGCCTTTGTCCATGTAACTCAAGACAAAACAAGTCCAAGAGCAGTTAAAGGATTCTTTATGGGATATCCTTTTGGCGTTAAAGGATACAGGGTCTGGTTACCTGAGGAAAAGAAATGCACAACAAGTAGAAACATGGTGTTTAATGAGAATGAGGTGTACAAGAACACATTGAATAATGCAGATGAAAAGAAAGAGGAAGTTGAAAAAGCGGAAAGAAGATTGAAGAAGGCTGGAAAGAAAGTGTCTTTCAGTCATGATCTTATTAGAGGTCCTTCTACATACTATTCAGATCTGGGAGAAACATCTGCTCAAGGTAGAGAAACATCTTCTGAAAATTCAGAAAATTCAGGAAGTTCAGGAAGTTCAGAAAGTTCAAAAGAATATGCATCAGATGAGGAAGTTGATGGTTCAGAGAATGAACAGTCTCTAGATAATTATTTGCTGACTAGGGACAGGAAAAGAAGAAGTAATATTTGACCTTCATCCAGATTTGAAGATGTAAATTATATAGCCTATGCATTAGCAACAACAGAAGATTTGGAAATAGAAGAGCCAAAGTCTTATGAAGAAGCAATGAAAAACAGCAGGAGAAAGTATTGGGAAAATGCAATGAAGGAAGAGATGGATTCTCATAAAAGGAGTCATACTTGGGATTTAATTGAGAAACCAGAAAAACAGAAGCTGATAGGGTGCAAATGGATTTTTAAATTAAAGCCAGGCATACCAGGAGTGGAGAAACAGAGATACAAGGCCATGTTAGTTGCTAAAGGTTTCTCGCAGCAGGAAGGTATTGATTATAATGAAGTTTTTTCTCCAGTGGTAAAACATGCCTCTACCAGATTAATGTTGTCTGTTGTGGTTAACATGGATTATGAATTAGAGCAAATCGATGTCAAAATAGCTTTTCTGCATGGGAATCTAGAGGAGAGGATTCTAATGAGTCAACCTAAAGGATTCGTTCAGACTGGAAATGAAGAAAAAGTTTGTTTGTTGAAGAAGTCCCTATATGGCTTAAAACAGTCTCCTAGATTCTGGAATCAAAGGTTTGACAAGTTTATGAAGGAGCAGCAGTTTGAGAAGAGTAGTCATGACCCGTGTGTCTACATGAAAAATATTTAGACTGATCGAGTTGTTTACTTGTTGCTGTACGTGGATGATATGCTGATAGCTTCAGGAAGTATGACTGAAATTCAACATCTCAAAGACAAGCTGCACAGTGAATTTGAGATGAAAGACTTGGGAAAAGCTTCAAGAATTCTGGGTATGGATATTATAAGAGACAGAGAAAAGGGAGAACTGATTCTGTCCCAGGGAAAGTACTTGGAGAAGGTATTAAAAACATTTGGAATATTTGAAACAAAGCTGGTAACTACACCAACTGCTTCTCATTTTAAACTCAGGAGCTTATCAGAAGAAGAAAAGAAAACAGAAGTTGTACACATGGAAAGAATTCCATATGCAAGTGCTGTGGGGAGCTTGATGTATGGGATGATTGGTTCAAGGCCAGACTTGGGTTTTGCAGTTGGTTTTATCAGCAGGTTTATGACTGATCTAGGAAGAGATCATTGATCAGCAGTGAAATGGGTGTTAAGGTATTTAAAGGGTTCATACACTCAAAATCTGACTTTCAAGAAGGATTCAAAGTTTTGCATTGAAGGATTTTCAGATTCAGATTTTGCCACAGACATGGACAGAAGAAGGTCAGTTACAGGCTATGTGCTTAAAGTTGGTGGAAATACAGTGTCAAGGAAATCATGTTTGCAGTCCGTTGTGGCTCTTTCAACCACTGAGGCAGAGTACATGACTCTTACCGAAGCAGTGAAAGAGGCTCTTTGGTTGAAAGTTTTATGTTCAGAATTGGGTTTCAAACAAGAAAGTGTGAAGGTTCATTGTGATTCACAGAGTGCTCTAGCCCTAGCAAAGAATCCAGTTCATCATGAAAGGACCAAACACAGATAACAAATTCTATTTTATTAGAGATATCGTGGCACAAGGCGATGTGGTTCTACACAAGATTCACACAACAGCAAATCCAGCAGATTTTCTAACTAAGACGGTACCCGGTCCGAAGTTCCAGCTCTGCTGTGAGTTTCTCAACATTCACTAATGTGAAGCTGCGCCTCCAGGTAACTCCAATTATCTCACAGAACAACAAAATCAAGTTGAGTGATTTTCTTTGAGAAATTCTCAAATGTCAGACTTATGTAAAGCGTTTAAATGGAGTGTGAGATACCTGTGGAGATTCTGGAACTATGAACGAGTCGTTAGTTCCAGGTGGAGTATCTGACAAAGATGATTTCAGAGAAATGTTGTGGAGTCATCTTAAAAAAAAAATGAAGCAGTTTCGGAAAATGAGAAATCGACAATAGAGGTTACCTGGAGATGTCGACGACATGGTTTGTTTTTTTTTTTTTTTTTTGGAACAGCTTTGGAGTTTGCCGGAGATGGTGAATTTTTTGATGAAGACGTGGTGAAACTCATGTCCTAAAATCAATTCCATAATTGATTTTGAGTTTCTAATTATCAAAATTTCAGCAAAATCCTAATCTCTAATTGTCAAAACAACAAGGAAGAGAGAGATTAGTGGTAACCTGAGATGAACGGAGGTAGTGGTGGTCCGTTTCACCGGAGAAGCTTCATGGGAGATGAATATGGAGCTGTCGGGGTAAGAAGCAAAGACACTAGACGAAGAGATGTTCTTTTGGTTTCGTCAAAGATTAAAGCCGCTGAGAAGGATGTGGTTTTGAGTCACACCGTAGATAATCGTTGGAGAGTGTGTGATAATGATCGGAATTAGCTTCAGATTTCGATTGGACAGAAGAAAAAAAAAATTGAAGCACCGTCTCTCCATGTCGAAGGAAGACAGTCTGGAGGAGAAAGACGGAGGTTCGCCGGAGTAAGAAGGAGTTCGCCGGAGTAAATTATAGGTGGAGACTCTGATCTGGTGGTGATGAATTTCACAAATGGAGAAAGAGATAAGGTTGATGGTGCTGGTGTCGTGAGATAATGTGTGGTGTTTGTCAAAAGGTGGAGATTTGTTAATGGGTTTGACAAATACACTCTCAAATTGGCCTTTCATGGGCCAGACGAAAATGACACAAAATGAAGCCTCTAGAAACACCAAATACCAAGAACACATATATGACACAAGGATCGTAAAAAGGGATGGAGTGTGTGAAGTTGAAAAGACAGAGAGAGAGAGTTCTAGAGAAGTGTTCTTAGAGAGCTTTCTTCTTTGACTTAGATCTTTGTGTTTCTCTTGAGTGTGTACCTGTAAAACCAAGACAGCATCACAAGTTTAGTGGTATGTAATCTCTTTTATCATAAGTGAAATTTGGGAACAAGAGATCTCCCCCGAGACGTAGCGGTTTGAGGCCGTGAACTCGGTTAACAAATTTTATCTTGTCTCTTTTATTTGCAATCGTTTTCTCTTTAATTTCTCAACAGAAACGCATCTCGCTGCCTCCTCTTGTAACTCTGCCTCATTGCCAAACTCAAATCGTCACCAACGTGTCAATGTCTTCACCTTCTCCCGAGGATGAGGACTGTGTTGTGGCTGTCAAGTTCTTCGGACCTCAGCTCAGCTTTTGCAGACCGGCTCAGAAGAACTCTGGGTGGATCAACGTCAGAATCGAAAACCTTTCACTACAAGAAATTTACCGTAAAACCGACGGAATATAAATCCATCGGAAAATTCCGACGGATTCCCGACGTATTTCCGATTGACATGAAAATTGACGATTCCGTCAAAAATCCATCGGAAATTTTCCGACGGATTTATATTCCGTCAGAAATTACGTCGGAATTGACGATTCCATCGGAAATCCGTCGGAAATTTTCCGACAGATTTCCGACGGATTACCGACAGATTTCCGACGGATTACCGACAGAATTTGTTTTTCGGTTTGTCTAGTCATATGTCAGACTAAACCTTAGAACGAGACACGTGAAACCACAAAACCGTCGGAAATCCGTCGGAAATCCGTTAGTATTTTATCATTGAAATGAGTAACAAATCATATTACAAACATATTTCAAGAGAAACGGATCGTAAACGACCATGAAACCACAAAACCGTCGGAAATCCATCGGAAATTTCCGATGGATTTTCGACGGATATTATATCAAATGTGTTAAATATGTTGCATATGAGTTTAATTATATTTCCGACGGATTTTCGACGGAATATGAAAATTTGACCGCGTAAGTTACCCGCGTGAATTAAATTTGTTTAAATTTTTTGCTATCCGTCGCGGATGTTCGAAATATTTTCGAAAAACACCGGAAAATATTAATTTTTCACCATTTCCGACGGAATTCCGACGGATAAATCCGTCGGAATTTTGTTTTTATATATCACTTCTTCTTCTCGGCGAATTCACTTTGCATTTAATTTTTTATTTTAATTTTAATTTTAATTTTAATTGTAATTAAAATTTTATAATTAAAATTTTAAATTTTAATTTATAATTATTCCGAATGAATTTGATATATTAATTATAATTAATTACAATTAATTAATAATTAATTAATATTAATTACAATAATTTTTAATATTATTAATATTGTGTCTGTCGGAAATCCATCGGAAATGTGTCCGTCGGAAATCCGTCGGTTTATCAATATCAGAAATCCATCGGTTTTCTGTCGGTTTTAAACCGACGGAACACCGACGGATTAAAAACCGACGGATTTCTGACGGAATCCTGATATCGGTATTCCGTTGGAAATCCGTCGGAATTTCCGACGGATTTCCGACGCAGCTTTTATTTCTGACGAGATAGAAGTGACGGAAAAAACCGACGGATTTCCGACGGATTTTGCCAAATCCGACGGATTTCCGACGGATTTTGCCAAATCCGACGGATTTTCGACGGAATTGGCCGTCAGTTTTACGGTATTTTTCTTGTAGTGCTTGCTTTTACTCCTCATGTGTAATGTATTCCAAGAAAGATGACATGTTTCTCATGCCAGGAACCAGAGGCCACCTCATTGGATCATGGGATATCCGCATATACACACACAAGATTCAGAAGTTGTGGTGTAAAAACGCTCCCAAGCTGAGAAAATGAAAGGTTCTCGATTCGTGCTGGATGAGCGATCACTTGGTGGAATCAAGATCCACTGGTGAAACTTTCTTGGTTAAGTGGTATAAGAAGACCGAAGAGATCATCGACGGTATTGCAGAAATGAAAACAGAGTTTTTATTGGTGTTCAAACTAGACGAAGAAGGAAACGCGGTTTGGACTCGAGATATTGGAGATCTCTGCATGTATCTCTCAAAATCTGAACCTTTCTGTGTCCCCACTAGCTTCTTTCTCGGCATGCGCTCTAACCAAGTCAAAATCTATGATGTCGACGAATTTGTTTATGTGGATGATTCCATGATTAGTGTCATTAGGATATGTGATACATTCAAGGCCCCTTACCATATTCCACCTCCAAATATGAACTAGCATGCACCTTAGTTACGTTTGGAATTGAGTTTCAGTCTAGAAGAGTCTCGTCCTGATTTTCTTTTCTTTTTTTTTCCCTTTTATTAAAATCATTCGTTATATTATTATTATTCCCCGTGAGACTGATCATATATATTGCATATCCTCCTCTTGGAGAAATTCTCAGTAATATATTCATGACCAACTTGGCATGATTTGATGATACGAACCAATTAATATAATCTCATTTTGGTGTTGCAATTGATGGAGTCTATACAAGGCATATATATGGTGATTGGGGATTATGTAAAGTTTTACGTTTATTAGAATATGAACATATGGCCCCAATATGTATTTTTCAACCTAGTGATCGGCTTCCTTTCCTCTTTACGAGTTTTGTTATGCTGGCTCCTCATATTAGTTCAGATCTTGTTCATGCCATAGGCTGTGAGAGATTGCTCGTCTTTGCATAATCTAAACTTCGATCACCGCTAAAAGAAATCCAAGAAAAAAAGTTATTTAATTGGAACAACTGTTTAAATTCACTACTTTTTGTCAATATGAGAAACTTCACAATGAGGTTAATAGCACTTTTAATTAAGAGGGAGTAATTTAGATGGTATGGTGCAACATCTTATCCTCGGTTTTGGTTTAATATTGTCTTGATGTAGAAGCCACTGCTTTTCTATGGGTGTGTTTGGACAATTTTGGAGTGGAAGAGTACTTTTTGAGAGTGATTCTTGGATTCTTATTCAAGTTTTGAAGGAACCTCAAACATAGCCGTAATTGAAGTGTTGTTACACAAATGAGATCGATGGAAAGAGAAGAGTTTTATATAAAGCCAATTTTTTAAGGTTTAAGCTAATTAATCTCTATGCCAAATTTTCTCACTACCATATAACTAATTTCTCTATATCTTATTATATAAACTTGGGTTGCACTCACGAGAATCCGACACGTATCAAAATTATAATTCACGACATCATGACATGTGTCACAAATAATTCAGATATTGACATGTTTCAAATCCATAATTTATCTAATCATCAAAAATATAATTCACGAGATCATGACACGTGTCACAAATAATTCAGATATTACCACGTGTCAAATCCATAATTTATTTAATCAATAATTAAAATTAAAAAATAATTTAGAAGAAAAACAAGAAACCAAAAATTTGTTAATTTATCAAATCAATAACTAAAATTAAGAAATAATTTTTTAAAAAAAATGAAAAATGAAAAATAAAACTATATCTTAACGAGAAAAGGAAATTGAGTATTTGTTAATGTATCTAATCATCAATTAAAATTCAGAAATATTTAAAACCAACAAAAAAACACCTACTGTAAAGGAAAAAAAAGGTTAACTTATCTAATTAATAATTAAATTAAGAATTCATAATTTTAAAAGAAAAAACCGAAACTAAGAATTTGTTAATTTATCTAATCAATAATTAAAATTAAGAAATAAATTTAACACAAATACAAAAAAAAACAATATTTTTACGAAAAAAGGAAATTAAGTATTTTTCATTTAAATAGCTTTAATAGAAGTACAAAAAAAGAAAATAAAACATAACTTAAGGGAAAAATTAAGTATTTGTTAATTTATCTAATCATCAATTAAAATTTAGAAATAAATAAAACTAATCCCCCAAAAAATCTTGCCGTAAAGGAAAAAAATAGTAGTTAATTTATCTAATTAATAATTAAATTAAGAAATAAATAAATTAAGTCTCTAAAAACAAAACAACCAATTGCAAGCGTATCTACCATGATATTCATGCTATAGTACGTTTTCTTCGCAAGTGGGAATACAAAAACTTTTAAAAAGATAACAAACTCATATGATGAGAATGTTAATATATTTTCTTTCTTACCATGCAAGGTTAATATTATTCTTTTAACTAATTATTACAATTAATCATTATTCATTATATGTCTAAGTACAATTTATTATCCCTATCACTAAAAGTTATTTGACATTAGATCAATTAGATTGTACGCATGTCTATTATAATTTTTATGCTATAGTACGTCTTTTTCGCAAGTAGAAATTTAGAAACTTCAACAAAGATAATGAACTCATCGGAATCAATTTTCTATTACTTTATTTAAATTAATAATTATTTATTATATGTCTAACTACAATTTCTATTATTCTACATAGGTCAATACAATACAAGGAACTATGCATTATTCTCTTCTCATAAAATTTAGAAATCAATTATGTGAAGGAAATCTTATTGAAATTATCAACTTTATTGTGCAAGATTGCAATAAAAACTACAAAGTTTCAGATCACAAGTTCATCATGAGAGCATAGCCGCTGATCACTTGATCCAATTTTCCAAATCTCACACTAGCGCTGGGTGTTTGGTTTTAGTTCAAGTCTATCGGGTTTAGAAGCATATGATCCGTTCAGGTGCTTATAATTTTTGGTTTGGTTTCATCAGGGTTAGAGTCAGTTTCAAGTACATAAAATATCAGGAAAATAAATTTAAATTAGTTAAATTTAAATAAAGTTTTATTGAATTTTCACAAATATAACTAAGAATTTTCATATATTTTAGTTACTTTGGGTATCTTGATTAGTTTGGTCTAAAAATAATTGATATATTTTTTTGTTTATAATTATAGGATAATTGGGTTATATCAAGTTTATATATTATTAATTTTTGGGTATATAGTTGTATTTTTGAGTATTTCGAGTATCTATTCGGTTTTCAGTTCATGTCTTATGATATAGGAGACTTAAGAGTCTAGGACCCATTCAAATTTTTGTCGGTTTAGATTTATGTTTGTTACCATTTTTCGGATTGAATTCAGTTCGGTTCTTTGATTCCGGATATTTCTTATGATTTATCTCACACGATGATCGAAAAAACAAACAAGAAGATGAAACCAAAAGCTAATTAATATGGTATAAATTTTATTATATCATTAATAAAATTATAATATAGAAAGTTAAATTAATTTATTTGTGTAAAAAATAAACTTATGTAAATAAATATTTACTCTAATGAATCATGCTTTTAACTTTTTTCCTAAAATAATTTAAAATATTTCACTTACTAAATTTATTTTATTTTTAAAATTAAAAAAAAAACCGTCCATCGGAGTACTAGTACATAATAAAAAAGAAAAAAAAATGAAAACTTCGGGATAAAAAAAAAAAAAAATCTAATTAAGATTTTGTCTATAAATGTGAACATCACCAATTAGGGTTTTCTCTTTCATTCGTAATTCTCTTTGCGTTTTGGCTAAGGACATCTGATTATGTATCTGCTTCAGAGCCAGCCCTTGAAGCTACAATGCTTTCGGAAACCAGTGTTGGTAAGATCCTCTCCTCATCTCTCATCTCCATTGCAGCAGCAAACCCCTCCTTGTTACATCGCCGCCGTTGAAAGCTGTGGACCAATATATAAGAATGAAGGAAAACTCGTGATTAAGAATGCTAATGAACCTGACTGCACTACCTTGGATAAAAAGGTGCCAATGGATGTGTTGTATGATGATGCAATAGTAAAGATCGGATCATCTCATGGCTGGATAGCTACTTTGAAAAACGACGGCATATTGCGTCTCCAAGATGATCTAAACCCGGTTGCTTCGGATACAAACCCTAAACGAATTCCTCTGCCTCCTCCTGTAGCTCTGCCTCATTGCCAAACTCAACTCGTCACAAACGTTTCAATGTCCTCATCTTCTCCCGATGATGAGGACTGTGTTGTGGCTGTCAAGTTCCGCAGCTCAGCTTTTGTAGACCCGCTCAGAGGAACTCCGAGTGGGTCAACGTCAGAATCGAAAACCCTTGCTTCTACTCCTCCCGTGTCATGTATTCCAAGAAAGATGACGTGTTTCGCATTCCAGGGTCTGGAGGCCACCTCATTGAATCATGGGATCTCCGCACACACACGCACAAACCCAAGTTGCAGAGCTTAAGGTTCCAAATCTTCCCCAGGCTGAAAAAGACCACAATGAACTTTCTGGATTCGTGCTGCAAGAGCGAACTCATGGTTGAGTCACCAGATGGTGAAACTTTCTTGGTGAAGTGGTACAAGAAGTCTTCTGGCGAGATCATCAATGGTATTGCGAGAATGGAAACAAAGTTTTTATTGGTGTTCAAACTTGACGAGCAAGGAAACGCTGTATACACTCAAGACATAGGAGATCTCGTCATTTTCCTCTCAAAGTCTGAACCTTTCTGTGTCCCTGCTAGCTCCTTTCTGTTGGAAGTGATCAAGTCTTCCTTAATTAGTTTATTAACACATTTAATTAATTATGTTATGTATTTACATAAGACTAAGGTAGTATTCTGTACCATCGAAGAGATACGAAAAAATAGAGTAACCGCTTGCGATTATGTTTGTGTCTCTTCAATTGTGTCTGTTCATTATGTATTTATACTCAGTGTAATTCAATGAAATCAGTGTAGTTTTTCAGAGTAAAATTCGTGTGC
>CM051390.1:15106701-15206701 GCA_028015245.1 Cardamine occulta
ATTACAACAATAAAAGAGAGACTGAGTTTAAATCAAACAACACAAAAACAGAGCATATTAAGTTGCTGTAACAGAGTAAAATCTGTTGTTGTCCGATTCATAAGTTATCAGACTTTGGGAGATCAAAGTCTAACATGGTATCAGAGCACATGGAGACAACAATACAGCAAGTCATTCCAATCTTCAATGGAGAAGCATACAATTTTTGGAAAATTAAGATGAAGACAATATTGAAGATAAGAAAACTATGGAAAGTCATTGAAGATGGAGTTGAGATAATCGTATCTACATCTGAAAATATACCGGAGATGATCAAGGAGAAAGATGATCGTGTGATGAAGGATATGATGGCACTTCAGATCCTTCAAACTGCAGTCTCGGATTTAATATTTCCGAGAATAGCTCCCGCATCAACCGCGAGAGAAGCTTGGAGTGCGTTGGAAATGGAGTTCCAAGGAAGCACACAAGTAAGGATGATTAATCTTCAGACCTTGAGAAGAGAATATGAGAATCTGAAGATGGAGGAGAGTGAAACCATAAATGATTTCACAACCAAGTTGATTAACATGAGTAATCAACTAAGAGTTCACAGTGAAGAGAAGACCGATTACCAATTGGTTCAAAAGGTTTTGATTTCTTTACCTGAGAGGTTCGACAGCATAGTCGCTGTTCTTGAACAAACTAAGGACCTTTCAGTCTTGTCAATGACTGAAATGATAGGTACCTTAAAGGTGCATGAGAAGCGCTTGAGTATACGAGAGAAGCGTATCAATGAGGGTGCATTCTATGGAGGAAACAAGCAAGGAAGTAAACGTCATGAGAAAACCAAGAGATGGTGTGGCGTATGTAAAAAGAACAATCACAATGAGGTAGATTGTTGGAGAAGAAAGAACGGAGGCGTTTCGCAAATGAGTGCAAAAAATGAAAGGAAGTGTTATGTGTGTGACAAACCAGGTCACATAGCAAAGGACTGCAGACTTAGAAGGGCCGAGAGAGCGGATATAAGTTTAGAAGAAACAGATGAAGAAGTGGTCAATGAGGGTCACATTCTGTTTAGTGCAGTCAAAAAAAAAAAGCAACTAAGATTAAAGAAGAAACATGGTTGGTAGATAGTGGGTGTACCAATCACATGACCAAGGATTCAGATTATTTTATTGATCTTGATCGAAGCAAGAAGACTACAATCGAAGTAGGAAATGGACAAAGCGTGAAGGCAGAAGGAAAAGGAAGCATTCAAATTTCTACAAACCAGGGAGTATACACTATCAAAGATGTACTTCTAGTGCCGGGATTGTCAAGAAACTTATTGAGTGTGGGACAAATGATATCAAACGGATATGGAATCTTATTTGAAGACAATAGATGCATCATCAAAAATTCACAAGGAAAAATAATATTAAACATCAGGATGAAGCATAGGTGTTTTCCAATTCAATGGAGTAAGCCGGAAGTAAGCGCTTTACTTGCTCAAGAAAGAAAAGTTGACAAAACCAAGTTATGGCATAGACGATTGGGGCATGCCGGTTTTGAGAAATTGGAAAAAATGCAAAGGGTGAAGATTGTACATAATCTTCCAAAGTTTGAAGTCACAAAGGAGATATGTGACTCATGTGAGATGGGAAAGCAAGCAAGACAATTTTTTCCGAAGAAGTCTCAAACAAGGACAAGCGAAATCTTGGAGTTAGTACACTCGAATGTGTGTGGTCCTATGCAAACGGAGTCAATGAGTGGAAGCAAATACTTCATAGTGTTCATTGATGATTATACAAGAATGACGTGGGTGTATTTCATCAAGTACAAGAGTGAAGTTCTCTCCAAATTCAAGCAGTTCAAGTCACTAGTGGAGAATCAATCTGGAAAACGTATAAAGCAACTTAGAACTGATGGTGGTGGTGAATTCTTGTCAAAAGAATTTATCAATCTATGTCAAGAGGCTGGCATACAAAGGCAAGTCACAACACCATACTCCCCTCAATAAAATGGTGTTGCGGAGAGAAAAAATAGAACACTAGTTGAGATGGCTCGTTCGATGCTTGCGGATCAAGGACTTCCAAATAAGTTTTGGGCAGAAGCAGTGGCTACTTCAACTTATTTGCAAAATATCTTACCTACCAAGTTCTTAGAAGAAGATATTACTCCATTAGAGAAGTGGAGTGGAAGAAAGCCAAATGTTGAACATTTGAAGGTGTTTGGTTGTTTATGCTATGTGCATATTCCAGTCGAGAAAAGAAGAAAACTCGATGAAAAATCCAAGCGTGGGATGTTTATTGGCTATGGAAGTGAGTCTAAAGGGTATAGAATACTCTTGTTAGACGAAGGAAAAGTGGAGGTATCACGAGATACGATATTTGATGAAGAAAAGAGTTGGGATTGGGAGAAGAAAGAAGTAAAGAACATCTTTATCTCACCAACTGATACCGAGGCTGAAGAGAATCAACCAGATCTTGGATCAAATGAGATCGTAAACACTCAAAGTGAAGATGGAAGAGAAGAAGATTCTCCAAATAAACCAAGAAAATATCGATATATCAACTAGTTGATGCAACAAACAAATGAAGTCAAAGAAATGGCGCATATACATGAGATGTGTCTTTTGATGGCCGAAGAACCTCAGGATCTGGAGGAAGCAATGAATGACTTAAAATGGATAGAAGCTATGAGAGAAGAGTTGCGAATGATAGAAAAGAACAAAACTTGGGAAGTTATGGAGAGGCCAAGCAACAAGAATGTGATTAGTGTCAAATGGATATTCCGTTTGAAGACTAATGCAAGTGGAAAAGCAATCAAACACAAGGCAAGGTTGGTGGCCAGAGGATTCACACAAGAATATGGTGTGGATTATCTTGAAACCTTTGCACCGGTTTCAAGATATGATACGATAAGAACATTAATAGCGATTGCGGCTCAAAACAAATGGAAACTCTTCCAAATGGATGTGAAGTCAGCATTTCTAAATGGAGACTTGGAAGAGGAGATTTATGTAGAACAACCACCAGGCTTCATACAAGAAGGAGAAGAAAACAAAGTGTTGAAATTACATAAAGCACTTTACGGTTTAAAGCAAGCTCCTAGAGCATGGTATGGTTGCATTGATTCGTACTTCATAAAGAATGGTTTTCAAAGAAGTATGAATGATGCAGCACTATATGTCAAGAAAACAATGGAGGACGTGCTGATCATTAGTCTGTATGTTGACGACATCATAGTCACCGGGAGCAACATGAAGAAGATTGAATGGTTTAAGGAGGAGATGAAAAATGAGTTCGAGATGACTGACTTAGGTGAACTCAATTACTTCCTTGGCATGGAAGTTATACAAACTGAAGAAGGCATATTTCTCTCACAAGAAAAGTATGCAAAAAAGCTCTTGAAGAAGTTTGGAATGGAGGATTGCAAGAGTTTGACAACACCGTTGACTCCTCATGGCAAGACAGAGAAGGTCTTGTATAAGAAGCTTGAAGATGTTACGAGATTTAGAAGCATGATTGGAGGCCTCTTGTATCTTTGTGCCTCTAGACCTGACATCATGTATGCGAGTTCTTACTTGTCTCGCTACATGACATCACCACTGAAGCAACATCTTCAAGAAATCAAACGGGTCCTTAGATATATCAAGGGTACTTTGGCCTATGGGATTCACTTCAAGCAAATAGAAAAACCAGAGTTGGTGGGATTTGCTGATAGCGATTGGGGAGGATCAGTTGAGGATAAAAAGAGTACGAGTGGGTATGCTTTTACACTTGGATCAGCTGTATTCTGTTGGAATTCTAGCAAGCAGAAGACGGTTGCTCAATCAACGGCCGAGGCTGAATACATTGCTGTTTGCTCCGCAGCAAACCAAGCAATTTGGTTACAAAGGCTGGTGAATGAGATTGGTTTGAAGGCTGAGAAAGGCATAAGGATCTTCTGCGACAATAAATCAGCAATTGCAATCGGAAAGAATCCGGTTCAACACCGTCAGACCAAGCATATTGACATAAAGTATCATTTCGTTCGAGAGGCTGAACAAAACGGGAAAATCAATGAAGCCATGATCAAGGAGGAGTGTTGGAAGTGATCAAGTCTTCCTTAATTAGTTTATTAACACATTTAATTAATTATGTTATGTATTTACATAAGACTAAGGTAGTATTCTGTACCATCGAAGAGATACGAAAAAACAGAGTAACCGCTTGCGGTTATGTTTGTGTCTCTTCAGTTGTGTCTGTTCGTTATGTATTTATACTCAGTGCAATTCAATGAAATCAGTGTAGTTTTTCAGAGTAAAATTCGTGTGCATTACAACAATAAAAGAGAGACTGAGTTTAAATCAAACAACACAAAAACAGAGCATATTAAGTTGCTGTAACAGAGTAAAATCTGTTGTTGTCCGATTCATAAGTTACGATCAGACTTTGGGAGATCAAAGTCTAACATTTTCCTGGCTTGCACTCTAACAGTATCACATTCTTTGATACCGACGAAGTCGGCGTTGTGTTTCTCCATGATTCCACCATCATTAGTCGTTTAAATCCTGTATTCGATTTTAGTAACAATTACCTTATTCCATCCCAAAAAATAGATTAGTAGTATTGGATATTTGAGTCTTTGTTTTCTTCTTTTCTTCTCTAGCTAGTTTCCATTATTCACTAGTTATAATTGGTCGGGTCCTTTACTTAGTTAGATTTGAGTCTGTCTTTTTTCTCTTAATGAAATCTCTCAAACCTCACATCTATTTACATATATGCTCTTGAAAATATTTAAGTTGACTCATCTACATGATTATGATGAACTAGAGCTCTAATATTTGGAAACAGGTTCTTTTCCTACCTCTCTGTCTCCACCAGATCCATGTCAATTTTAAAAAATCCACAATTCTTTTGATGTAATACAATTTCTTAATGCAACAATAAAACAGAAGAAATTTAATTAGAGGTTACCTTGCCATTTAGACTCATAATCCATGTGTAGTACTAAACATAAATGTTATAACAAAGTGTGTTTTGCTATCTACACACACACCAACTGCATTTCGTTTTTCAAACTCTTCATAGGTTTGTTGAGAACTTGAGACTAGAAGTGAAAACAAAAGCTTTAATGGTGTTCAAGCTATACAAAATGCATTTTCCTCAAAAGTATGAACCGTTCTATGTCCATGCTAGCTCCTTTCCCGGTTTTTGGAGTTTTTTAATTTCTCTTATGGAATTTGTTGAATGAATGAATAGGCATGTTCACGGGAAGAGGGTGCTTGTTATATATAGGTTTGATATTAACATTACACTATATTATTTGATGAGTGCAACTTATAAATTTGAAAACAATACGAAATGCAACCTTATAACACCGATGTATTGTATTTGACTTGGGTCCTTTCGTGGGTTTTTGATGCGCAGAAGTACAAAATCATGATCTCAAGAGACTCATAAAGCATGAATCCCAAATGAAAGCCACAACTCTTTATTTATTCAATTAACCAAAGCTTCTCACGGCTTTTATTCTCTGTTTCAACCTCCTTTCCTCTCTTTAGACGCTTTCTTTAGTACTCTTGGCTTATCACATGACTGCATTGGCGAGATCAGTTAATGATTCCCTTGCTGCGAAGATACCGTAACGATGAAGCTTGATAGTACGTGATTGATGTTGGAAGCGCGGGTTTAGACATGGAGCTGAACTGATCAGATTGTTTAAAGGGGATGAAGCGGAACTTTGAGTTATTATCGTACAAACATGCATCCACAAAGAATATACAAAACTCTTTCAAAAATTTTAATGAATTTGTGATGAGTTTTCTACCTTTGAAAATACATTGGGATCGTTTTGACCAAAAAGAAAAGAAAAAAAAAACATTGGGATCCCTGTGATTATGATGAACGTATGATGAGTTTTCTACATTTAAAAATACATATCAACTCTCCTACTTTTATTGCAGGATGGTTTATTATTGACACGTACTTGTTGATATCTAATGACTATATATGATGAGTTAGTGTTTCTTAACCGAGGTTTGATTGATAGAGTATAGGTTAGTTTCATAAGTAAGATATCTAATGACTATGATAAGTTAGTGTTTCTTGCCGACACAACGGAAGAGAGAAGCCTTGGTAGTCGATCGAACTCAGAAGCTTCGATCCTCGCGGCCAAACGGAGGTTTAAAACTTTTAGGAGATCGAAACTGAAAGTTTGGAGAAGATGAAGAAGAGTAGAAATGTTAAATCTATATTTTGCTGTGTATTAAAGAAAATGTAAAAAAATAAAGAGTGTATTAATAATTAATAATATGATTTATGATGGATTTGTCTTGCACCACAGTTGGACACGTTTGGTATTCCAAATAAAAACAACAACAAAAAATGATCGTTAGCTACATAAGTATATCTTGATCAAGAAAAACCGATACCGATATTGATCAATATTTATGTAGCTAACAAGCGCATAACGATTTTTTGAACCTTGAAAAAACAGAATCAAGTGGTTAATCTCCTAACGTTTTTAACTGACTCGCTCTTTTTTGTTAACCCAACTGACCCACTCACTAAAATAACTCATGAAAAAAAATACCATATATTTCAATATTAATCTTTGGATATTCCAAAAAAAATAAAATAACTATTTGTTTTCTTCATAAAAAGTCCACATAAGAAAAGAGAATACTGTAGATGTTAAAAAAAGAGAATACTGTTAGAAAGTAGAAATGAAAAACGGTGTAATATTATTAACATCATCCACGGATCGACGGCATCATATTCTAAGCTGACCGCGGAGCTATTTTAATGCATCGCCACTTTGTTTCAAATTGTTTCATTTCTTCACATATTGCTTTTGAATGTTATGCAAAAAAAAAAAAACATTAAGATGGATTATTGGTTCATGGGGTTTTAAAACTTTCAAAGCCAAATAAATATAGACTTAATTTTTGTATTCATCTATTTGATTTTGATATGGATTTTCTAAATAGCTATGACACTTAAAAATGTTCTTATCTAATTTTTATTTTAACTAAGAAACTTAAATTATCATTTGTATTTCAAAATAATTGATTGCACAATATGTAGAAATTATAGAACAGATAATAGTTTAATATTATTCGTAGTTAATACCCAAGTATTTTTATGTCCCAGGTTTTGTGGACATGCACAGTTATTATCATGAAAAGTCTCTAATTCACATTCTTTTCTTTTTGGTTGTAGGTCATATGTGGATACACAAAAATTGGACCGCTGCCTCAATTTTATTGCATATCCAAGTTGTGCGTTTCTCTCTATGCATACGATTTTAAATGGTTGGAGAAATTTCTTCGGAGCTTTCCGAATCTGAAATCCCTCATTCTTGTGGTGAATCCGCTAAACCCAGTGATATTATTTCTCGTTTCTATGATGTTTCTACCATATCAATTCATTTTGTTTTCTCCCTTTCCCCCCTCAGATAGAGTTTAATTATTATATGGAGCTACTTGACGAGGAGAAGAATCAAATCAGCTTTCAATCTGTTCCTGAGTGTTTGTTGTCGTCTCTCGAGTTTATTGATTTCAAACTTTTACTCCAGGGACATGATGAACAAATGAAGCTAGTAAGGTATTTCCTAGAGAATTCGGCAAACCTCGAGAAATTCACTTTACGTTTGGCTAATCATTCTACAAAAGATAAGATATGTAAGGAAGTCTTCAAAATCCCAACATGCTCTACCAAATGTGAAGTTGTCATACTCTAATTGGTAAAGGAGTAGAGGGAACATATAAGTGAGGTTTTATTTGATATTTCTTATGTATGGAGTTTGTTAAGTTAAACCAGAAACTTTATTACATAAATAACATCTAAAAGATTAGGTTTTGTGTAAAGACAATTGAATATGCGTAGCAGTTCATGACAAAGTTTATTGATAGGTCGTCTTGCTTCGGTTCTTGATAATGATGTTATTAGCGTTGTTCTTTTGCTAGCTCCTTGGTTTTTGATAATTATTATAGGAGGGATCAAAAAGCAAAAGATGTCATCCTCAAAGAACTCCTTGTAATGCCAAGATGTTCTAGCACTTGTGTACTCCTTGTTGTTTAATTAGTATCTGAACATTGCCTTTGAAGTTGTTTTTGGTTGTCGTTAATTTGTTGCTTTTAGAAGCATTTTCTTAGGCTTTTGAGCCACAAGCAAAATTTTGCAGTGTCAAAAGTCTTTTTTTTTTATATATATAATTCTTGGTGGTTTCTGTTCATGTTATCTCACAATTTACCAATTTTTATTTCAAATTTTATGGATACTTGCTCAAATTGTTCAAGAACTTGTTGACATTAATATTTCCAGACTCTTTTTTGGTGGGGCTTTGAATAAAGACATCGATGACACTATGAGGATTTGTTTGTATAAGTAAAGACAATGTGGACATGTTCATGGCAATGGTTTTTGTGTAGTTCAACTAAGTTATAGCTCTTTCGTTTATGGCCAAATCTTATTAGCAGGTCAAACTGAACATTGACTAACCAAAACCGCACCAAAATTAAAATCTTGAATTTGAAAAAATAAATTGATTTGAAGTATTTAACATATCCAGAGTCAAACAAATATTTAATGAAGTAAACCGAAATTCTGCTAAAATCTGAAATCAAAGAGAAACTAAACCTAAACCGGATCAAATATTACTCGGCCCAATAGGCCCAAAAGAATCTGAAAACAGTCAAAACACCATCTTCACTCTCACGAGTAATTTTGGCAAATGATTGATTTCTGAAATTTCGGAACTTTTAAGGTCGTCTCGTCTCTCAAACATTTCCACCATTTTCGTTCCTCTAACCTTTCTTCAGCTAATCTCTTCGTCAATTCTGGATTTTATTCATCATAATTGCCTGTGTTTTAGCTAGAATTATCTTGGTTACATACTCTAGGGGTTTCTCGAGTCACATTTCCGATAAACCCTAGTTTATCAGTAATAGTGAAATTGGAGTCTAGTCGTTGATTTTTTTCTCTTACTAATGGAGACCGCTTCGAGCGTAGCTGCTACTCGTGGCGGTTCCCTTCAGAATCCGCCGCTGACTCCGTCAAGAAAAGAATGGCGCGCCGTTTCAGATTCACAAAACGTTGGAGACGCTACAGATTACGTGGTAACGTTTATGATTCTGGGTTTATGTTTATGTTGAAGAATGAACATTAAAACGTTTTAAAAGTCGAGTGCTTTTTCTTTTGGTTGTGTCCAAGTTCATATTTTGATCCTTTGTCAATTTTGTTGTTGTAGGATTTGGAACAGATGAAGCTAAACCGGACAGATGAGAGAACAATATATGAGGTTAATTACTTCTTGAAGTTTTGATTTTTTTTTAACTTATTGGAGAGTGGGAAATGACAGTTATGTGTGGGTTTCTTGTAATGTAGAATGGAAGGGAGCAGGATGGTTATTCAAATAGTGAGATGTTGCAGCAACAGCTTCTTAATGTTTCTAGACAAAAAGGAGAATTACAGCAGTTGGAGATTGAGCTTCGAGCTCAGATGATTGCAAGACATAAGATCATGGAAATTCAGAGCAACTTTGAATCTCAATTCACAGAGTATGCTAATGCTGCTTCTAGGATGCAGGTTCGGTTACGCTGCTTGTTCTCTTGATATATTTCGTTGAGGACAATATTGCATGGAAGATTAAGGAATGTTGTTGAACTTTTAGGAGCAACTTCATGAGAAAGAGAGGTCAATTCAGGAGGCAGAGAGGAAGTTAGAAGAGAAAGATAGAGAGCTACATGCGATTAAACTGGACAATGAAGCGGTCTGTTGGCTTATACTTTATACATTATCCCTACGATTTTGTCAGATTATCTGGTTTATTTGTTTCTAAGTTTTCCTTGTGCTGCTACTAGGCCTGGGCCAAAGAGGGTATCTTAAGAGAGCAAAATAAAGAGCTTGCCACTTTCAGGTGATGTTAATTCTTGAAACTCTTTTCTCTTTATTAAGTCCGCATGAGTATAATACTTTATGAGGCATTTCTGTTACTCTTTTTCATCTTTTACTGCTTTTGTTTTGGTTTGAAAGTATTATTTGTGGCCTTTGACTTCTACTTATATAAGACATTTTTAGGCGTGAGGTTTTGGAATATACAATTGACTACATTTTTTATTTTCTAAATATGCAGAAGAGAGCGTGATCACTCTGAAGCTGAGAGGTCCCAAAATATACATAAAATATCTGAACTTCAGGAGCATATTCAAGAGAAAGAGAGGCAGTTCTCTGAATTGCAAGAACAAGTTAGTTTTCCTGTGTTTTGGTTACACGATCTAATCGGTTTAATCATCTGATGGTTTATGGACCTTACAATTATATCTCATTGTCATGTTTGAAATTTTATTACACTAAAAACAGAGTCCTTATCCTCAATGGCTTGTAGAATAGGATTGCTCAAGAAACTATCTTGTACAAGGATGAGCAACTAAGAGATGCGCAAGGATGGATTATTCATGCTCAAGAGGTGGATGCTTTACAATCATCTACAAATCATTCGTTGCAGGCTGAATTGCGAGAACGTACTGAGCAGTATAACCAGCTCTGGCATGGTTGCCAAAGACAGGTTCGTTACCTGAATATCTTCCAAGTTCTAATTGTTTTTGTTTGAGACAATTCTATTCTTATTCTTTACCTTGTCACTGAGTCCAGTTTGCGGAGATGGAGAGAATGCATTTGCATACAGTGCAACAGCTTCAGCTTGAACTTGCCAATGTAAGGGAAGGAGGTGCCTCCAAAACAAATCTCAGTGGTGCCTCCCAGATTATCCAAAACAGTGGGAACCATGAGACTCATGGAAGTAGCGCAGGTAGTGCTAACGTGAATGTCCATTCAAATGGAAAAAGCTCAGATAACATCTCATCGTTTACCCAGGTACATTTTTGTTTCTGTGGGCTCTCTTAAAACATTTCCCTCCGTCTGGCTTTTTGTGTTTGATCTATAAGATGATAGCTTATCCACAATACAATTTCAGTGTATGTTAGGATGATTCTGTACATTTGCATTATTCAGTTGGGCATGTCAGCCAGTAAATTGTTAACCATTAGATGATAAAACTGTTTAGCGATAGCGAAATAAGTTTATATTCCCCGCGGCCAAAATGTACTATGTTGGAAATTAAGAAGGCCCATATAGAAGTTTTGTGATGTTATAGTTGGAAGTATTTGTTTTGTCACTTGTCTATTCAATTTAACGCTGATTGTTCAAAATTGTACATTTGTCATGCTCCAGAACAAATTGAGGGCTTGTATTCTTGGCAATGAAACGACCCATGCATAAACACTTAAACCTAACCATAACTTCCTTTTCTGTTGTAATTATTTGTAGAGCAACCATGTTGGGTATCTTCAAGTGGGTCAGATGAACCCTCTGCATTCTTTTGTCATGCATCAACAAGAGATTTCTCAGCTTGTTCAGCCTCAGGTCCCTTTACCTCATGCTGCACAATCTATGTTGCTGCAGCAAAAGGTGTGAGCTTAAGAATGCATCTTTTGTTTCATTTTGTTATAGTTAATGACCATAGTCTTTCATGCTTTTTTTGCAGGCTGTACAAGATAGTTCACACCTGACTATGCAGAATCATGTGCATCCATCTCAAGGTGTTCATGGCTTGGTGAGTTCGGATCTGAAGAGTGAATACCAAGTGCCTGCCAATGGACAGTCCTTTGGCCAAGGATATGGAGATGTCCAAACTAGCCAAGGAGCACAATACGGATCTACTACACCATCATTCTCTGTGAATGAACAGGTAGGGGATGTTCTTGTTATTACATGTGGTTATACATATTCAATACAATACCGTCTTAGTAAGTACATACTTCTTAACAGGCAGTGGAATCTGTGAATGGAGATTATAATGGATCTAATCATTCAGAGAATAATTTTCTAGACATTTCTTCACAATTCCGTGATGCGCTAAGGCTAGATTCCCATGCCCTTAATCAGAAACCTGAGGTATGTAATGCACATATTTCCTCGCAATTTTTCTTGGCTTGTAGAGCTTAGTTAAGTTGGCTATAGGTAAAAGTTTCTGAATGTGTTTTCAATTTCCCTCCTTAGGAAGCTAATGGTCAGGTTTCACCTGGTGAACACAATGGTGCTAAATCCATTGTGCCTGAAACTCTAATCTCATCTGGGAAAGCTGAGAGGAACTCAGAGAGTGCTCTGCGTGATGAAAGGTCGCTTTTGACATGCATCCTCCGTACTATACCAGCTGGTGGAAGAATCAGAATGAGTTCAACGGTAAGAGCAAAGTAATTGTAACCACAATGAGAGTGAACAATTGAATTTGATGAAAATGGGATTCTGTATAATGTATGTTTCATATATGCAATACAGCTTCCAAACCGTTTGGACAAAATGCTAGCACCTCTGCATTGGCATGATTACAAGAAAAAGTATGGGAAGCTGGACGATTTTGTTGCTAGCCATGTAGAGGTCTGTCTCATCCCAATTCCCAAACAATTTAAGTGTTCTTCTCAAAACCTTTAAAGTGCTAAACTGGTTGGTTTTGGCTGCAGTTATTTGTGATAGAGGATGACTACATTCAAGTAAGAGAGGGTGCACAGAAAATTGTAGCAGCTTCAGCAGCAGCAGCTAAAATGGCAGCAGCAGCAGCAGCAGCGTCGTCATCTCCAAACTCCATCTCTGTGGCTATGACTCCAATGGCTCAGCTCCAAAGAGGTAGGCAGAGCTCTGATTATATGGCGAAGCAACAAAGAAAGCTCTGAATGTTTACAAGTCAAAATGAAAGGCATATAAGAGTGAAGCGTTAACAATCATCCCCTATCTTGTTTTAATTTTTTGATATATTAAATCGCTGATCCTCTGAAGCTAAAATATACATTCGATTTTACTTTTGCCCTTTTAATAGTATCCATTTTAATTTGACCTGCATATAGTGGTCCATTGCATGATAATTCAAAGGTATAGTGAGTTTCTTGAGGATAGCCGAATTTTCTAACAAGTACCTAACTAGGTTCGTTTCTGCAGCAAGTCCTGAGATTGGTACTTTGACATCAACAAACTCGAGAGACGATAGCAAACATTCAGGCACATATGAAAAGCTGATTTGATTCATCTCCTCAGAAGGCATTTTCTGAGGAAAATAAAAAAAGAGAGGACGAAACACACAATGAAAAGATAAGCATAATCTTCATAGATATGAAAAAAACTTATTGGGTTGAGCAGAGCATTAGCAAGATGAGGGATTTCAAGTTTGGAAAGTTGTCAAGAAAGGTTGGCAACTATTTGGAATGCGAATAATCGAGAGTTAGTTGCAGGTCGGGACAAGTAAACAACCATTTGGAATAATCAATCTTTTCCTTTGATCCCTGCTTCGATAGTTGTATCTGAATTCTAATTATTGAAATATATGTGTAAAAAAGAAAAATTAGAAAACAAACACAGCAGTAAGCACAAAAGAACATAAAAAACAACTCAATAACTTCTTCATTGCTTAACTTGTTTATAAACAACCTTCTTTTGATATTTTCACAAACCAAAGGCAGATTAGTAACCTTAACATATCAAAATAACCACAAACGAAATGTTCACCAATATCTTTTTCTAATGAAAGAACAATGGATTTCACAAGTGCTGGAGCATCTTGGCATTGTAAGGAGTTCTTTAAGGAAGTCACTCTCTGCCTTTTTTGTATAGTAAACATCGAGCTTTAATTTCTTCAGGATTGTCGAATTCTTCAGCAAGTATCTTAGTAGCTCTATTTCTCCTTCATTCCCTGGGATCGAACGTTTCAGTTCCACAAGCTTGAGCGATGATAACTTACATTGAGGCACTGCTGGAAATATCACCTTTGGTTCTCTCTTCTTTTTACCACGCATGGATGGGTCCTTAACCAGTTCCTGCAAACACAAAAGAAAAAAAATTGAGTAGAGAGAAACATAAAAGATTTTTACAAAAATATACTAAAATTAACAAAATGAAAGATTCTAGATTTGGGCAGCTCTCAAAAAGGGTTGGCAACATTTCAAGATCAGATTTAGAAAATTCAGTTTTCAAATGGGACAAGTTATAGAACTGAAGCATCGGTCCTGATTTTGAGTATAGAAAGATGTCCGGGTAACAGAAGCAAACAAGAAAAAATGAATGTTATGGTAAGAAACTGTGGACGAAGAATATTCTTATACATAGGCTCAAACGTTGAGATGTGTACCTTCCAAACCTCAAGACTAATAACCAGGTTTCTGACCCTAGATATATCAGTGAGGATGCCATGAATCAAGCTTGTACTGTATGTTGCATGGCCATAGCCGTCTCCAAAATCTAGTTTGGTAGAGAAACCCAAATTGATGATCTCAAAGTTCTTGGTTGTGTAAATACAAGTCCTTAAGAACTGGGGTAGAGGAGCATCAATCACAACTTTGGCAGAAGGCTCATCTATGACAAGGCTCATCTATGACGATTCTCTTTAGCGTCTGAGAGCGCACTTGTAAAACCTTTGCATTGTTAGCTGAAGATCTGATGAGCGTTAAATCTTCCAGAAGTGGAGGGCCTGAGATAAGTTTCTCCAAAATGGCCTCATTAGGACATATAATTTGACCTAAATAGATGATCTTTAGACAAGGTAAAGAAACAACCTCTGCATTAACTAAGGTGGCCTCAAAGAGTCGTAAGTGTACCAATGTCTGGCAGGTAAATATACTCAGGGGTAGAATCATATCATGGCCAGTATAGATATCAAAACTAAGATAGAGATGCTGAATCTTACGCCTACTCACAGCATCAATCCATCGGTTGAGAAAAGACTTGCCATCAGGAGACTTATACATATTTAACTCAAGTTTGCGTATCCAAGACTCCATGTGTGGATGAAAAAAACTTTCAGCGAAACTCACAAAGCAATTGACATCCGAGAATACATAGGAGTTTAAATCCAATTCAGGAACAGATTGCCAAAGATTTCTCCATCTTGTGGACAAAACACTTGTTCTTACAGCATCCTTGGTAGAAACATGACAAAGTATCTCAGATATCAAAGGATCAGGTAACTGACTTATCCTATCTGTGTCACATACTTTGGTTTTCTTCTTTCGGCTTCCCATTTGCTATTCTTCAAAATACTAATCAAGTTTAAGAAAATACAAAAAAAAAAAAAAAAAATGAATCAAATACGAGATAAGGACACAAACTAATATGGATGCTTTGAAAAGTTCCTACACAGATAAACTGCAAAATTCTCAAAATTTCAATTGAAAGCCATACATGATGTATGATACATCAATACATACGCGGACGACTCAAAACAGATATAAACTAAAATCACATGCGAGGCTTGTTAGGTTAGGGGGTTTAAGGTTTCTAAAGATGACTAAAACTCATACCGGAGAAGAAGAAGAAGAAGGTACCGGAAATGGAGTTTCAGTACTACGGCGGATCAAACCTCTTCGTCTTTCTCCTCCTCCACGGTCATGTATCAGATGATCTAAGACACCATCGATCACTGTGAATTAATGTCGCTTCAATTCGCCTTTGACACAAAATGTCGCTCCTTACTGCAAAACGCAAACGCCTTGCCGTTGACTAAAGCGGTATGATGTGTCGTGCTTCTAAACTAGAAAGCATATAATTAAATTGGACCAACTCGGTCTTGTCCGGTCTGAACGGATAAAGCCCCAAGATAACCGTGTCCAATGCAAACCATTTCGGATTGGGTAATTTTTATTTTATTTTTTTTGTTAATTCGGATTGTGTAATTGGGAACGCAAAAACCAAGTAACAAACAAAAGCCGATTGGAGTAAACCGGAAATACCCAATTTGTTCAGATCCTTACATCTGCATTTCCAATCTGTTTATCATTCATCGTTCTCATTGTCTACTATGTCATTTATCTCCATCGACGTAGCAGTAATGTCGATTGAGGTTCTCTTTAAGGTGGTAGATTCAACCTCACCAACAATTTATCTATGATATAACTTAATCTTTTTCTGCTTTTGTTGAGTTTTCTTTTCTATGAAAGATTTTTTGTGGTTTTGGTAAATATGTTGAGTTGGTATCACTATACAACACATTACAAAATCTACAAAATATTTCATAGAAGAGAAAACTCAATGAAAGCAAAAGTAGATTGAGCTATTCCATAGTGCAATTGTTGGTGAGGTCGAATCTACCACCATAAAGAGAAGGTCAATCGATATCGCTAAACATATGGGAGTAGAGAAGATGACACATTGGTAAAGTTTTATCTTTTGTTCCGCATTGCTTGTACCATTGTTGGTCGACGGAACAAGATCACTTTCCCTAATGAGACTAAGACCATCTCCAATGGTCTCTCATTTTGAGGGAAAACATAAAAAATGAGGGAAATACTTCTCCAATAGTGCATTATTTTGAGGAAAAAATGAGAATATAAACCATAAGCCCATATATCTGAACTATAATCGAAAACCATTCCCCATCTAATCTCCTTCAGAGGAAAAAAATCTTATTGCCTCTCTTATGATCCAATCCACACCATACTAAACTGACCCTTTCACTACAACATTTACAAAACCAGAGATCTTATTCTCAAATCCATAAAAAACTACTAATTCTCTTATTATTCTCACACATGAGTAAGATGTTATTTGGTTGGTGTCCGAGTCTAAGTCCAATCCATATGGAGAAGGAGAAGAACAACTTACCAAAATGGAATTTATAATGAAATTAGATATTAGAACTTGATCGGCCGCTGGAGGCGCTCGTAGGGTATAGGTTGAATATACATGTATTAAACCTAATTTCACATATTTATGTTCTGAGTTATCGCATCAGTCAAATGTACCATAACTTGATAGTTGGGCTTATGATTGTTTTTCTTTTATATAACTAAGAAGTTCCGGGCTGAGGTCCATAATTTCTTTAGGCTATGATTGTTTTCTTTATTTAGCTTATAAGGATCTTTGTAAAAATATACAGATTCTTAAGCCTTGTTAGACGTTTGATTTGTAATTTTTTGTTGGATTTTGTATCTGATTAATAAATAATTTGTCGCTTCTTACTGCCCTGTCAAGCGGGTCAACCCGCGACCAACCCCGTAGCGGATTATATTAATTTTTGACCCGCATCAAACTCCGATCCGCCAAATAAAAATAATTAATCTGTACCCGTCCCACTTAAATTTTCGGGTACCCGCGGGGTAACCCACAAATATTTAAATAATAATAAAAAATATTTTGTCTGCAATATTCAATGGTTTGTTCGTTTTTCCTATCATTTTTCACATATATAATGGAAATACATCAAATTTGAAAATAATGTGTTTTATTTATTATGATGTAAAATGAGTTAAGCTTTAAAATTTTAACTAAATAATTAATCTCAGCTTCACTGTTATAATTTTTTTTTCTGTTTGGATTCCTTTTTTTTTTGGCTAAATTTTATCATCACTAAAACAATTAAGCATGTATTTAGGTTCTCAGACTCATTCCTACTAGGAAAAGCTATGAACACACCTTTTGCAAGACTCAAACATTTTCGATAACTGAAGAAGAAGATCTAGTTACAAATTCACAAATCTAGAGTGAGTTTCTTGAATAAAAATTGGTACTGTGATTATTACATGAGCATCAACCACCAAATAACATAAGAAAGATTTAAATGCAATACCTACTTATCCCTCAACGCCTTGTAGGCTCCTAAAATCAACTAAGAATCAATTTCTCCTTCGTACCATGGAGTCGAATGCATAGTGAGAAGAACTTTAGCCATTTCAAACAAGTACTCCGAGATATGTCGAACAAAAGATGAAACTCTACCAAGCTGTCATCTTCTCTATTCCCATATGTTTATCATTCATCGTTCTCATTGTCTACTATGTCATTTATCTCTGACGACGTAGCAGCAATGTCGATTGAGGTTCTTTTTATGATGATAGATTCGACCTTACCAACAATTTATCTATGGTATAACTTAATCTTCTTCTGCTTTCTTTGAGTTTACTTTTCTATGAATTTTTTTTTGTGGTTTTTGTAATATGTAGAGTTGGTATCATTACAAAACATATCACAAAAACTACTAATCTTTCATACAAGAGCAAACTCAATGAAAGCAGAAGAAGATTGACCTATTCCATAGTGAAATTGTTGGTGAAGTCGAATCTACCACCATAAAGAGAAGGCCAATTGAATCGCCGCTACGTCGACGGAGGTAAATGAAGAAGTAGACAAAGAGGACGACGAATGTTAAACATATGGGAGTAGAGAAGATTACACCTTGGTAAAGTTTCATCTTTTGTTCCACTTTCCTTGTACCATTGTTGGTCGATGGAACAAGATCACTTTCCCTAAAGAGACTAAGACCATCTCCAATGGTCACTCATTTTGAGGGAAAACGTCAAAAAATGAGGTAAATGTTTCTCCAATAGTGCATTATTTTGAAGGAAAAAATGAGAATATGAACCATCATATTTGAAGGAATACTATTCACAAAACTCATTTTTGTCTTACACATGTTTATTTGCAAAATAGTCTCTAAACTTCTATATGTTTTTATTTTATACATAAATGTTTTTTATTTTATATCTAAACAAAATTTGATGTTTTTACTTTTAGTTTAATACTTAAAAATTCAATAGTAATTTATAACTTAACAAAATTATAAATAGATTAGTTTTAGTTAATTAATAATAAAACAAAATATTTATAAAATAGAAAATACAATGTCATAGGCAACAATAAAATTAAAGATACACAATTACTACTAAAACTAAAGATTAAAAAACCAAAAATAACTTAAAACACCATAGAATAATTAAAATTTTAATTTAAATAAAATATTAATGTTATTGATTTGCTTATAAAATAAAATAGGTGGATAAAATTTGTAAGTTTATAAAATAAAAGGTGTTATTGAAAATTAATAATAAGTAATAGGAACATAATTTACTTAGAATAATGAGGAGAACTATTGGAGAAAAAAACTTAAAGTCATTATAAGTTTACATCATTTTGATGAAGAAATGATATAAACCATTGTAAATGATCTAACATAAACCTTCTCAATCAAGCTTACCATTATCTTTCCAAACCCTTTCCCAATTAAATATCAAGAACCGTACACCCATAAACCCATACATCTGAACTATAATCCAAAATCATGCCCCTCTAAGCTCCTTCAGAGACACCAAAAAAAAAAAAAAAAAAATTATTGTGCCTCTCTTATGACCCAATTCAACACCATACTAAACTGACCCTTTATCTATAGCATTTACAAAACCAGAGATCTTATTCTCAAATCCATAAAAATTACTAATTCTCTTATTATTCTAACATGAGTAAGATGTTCTTTGGTTTGTGTCTGAGTCTAAGTCCAACCCATATGGAGAATGAGAGGAAGAACTTACCGGAATAGAATTTAGAATGTAATTAGATATTAGAATTTGAACAGCCGCTGGAGGCGCTCGTATGATATAGGTTGAATATACATATATTAAACCTAATTTCACATATTTATGTTCCGAGTTATTGCATCAGTCAACCATACCATAATTTGATAGTTGGGCTTATGATTTTTTTTTATAACTAAAAAATTCTGGGCTGAGGCCCATAAATTTTTTAGACTATGATTGTTTTCTTATTTAACTTATAAGGATCTTTGTAAAGGTAGAGATTATTAAATCCTGTTAGACTTTTGAGTTATACTTTTTGTTGGACTTTTTATTTGATTAATAAATAATTTGTCGCTTGTTACTGTAATCTCATTGTCGTTTATCTCTCTATTGGCTTGATGAAAACAGTGTGATGTCAAAATCCGAAAGCCCAAAAATAAAATAATCCAATGCAGCATCTATTCATGACGCGAGACAAGATGCCTCATCCATTAACTTGAGATTGTATAGGCATGAAACTTTATTTGAATCGAAAAAACAAAACTCATCAAGATTCAAGGCATTGAAATTACGATATACACTTTACCTAAGAAATGGTAATCAGTCCAAAAATACATCAAATTTTGAAAATAATGTGCATTATTTATTATGCTGTAAAATAAGTTAAGCTTTAAAATTTCAACTTATTAATTAATCTCAGCTTCACTGTTATAATTTTTTTTTCCTTGTTTGGATTCACTTTTTTTTTTGGCTAAATTTTATCCTCACTAAAACAATTAAGCATGTATTGTTCTTGGGTTCTCATACTCATCCTACTAGAAGAAGCATACCATACCTTTTGCAAGACTCAAAACATTTTCGATGACTTTGAGATAACACATAATTGATGTTACAATTGAGCTAAAAAAGACTTGATGCAGTTAAAAATTTGATATTAGACAACTTCTATATTATGGCTTTGCGTCTCTGTACTTTCGAACAGATTCCTAAAATTTGACAATTCTTAAACAAGGCAACACTCAACAGCCACCAAGTTACATAAACAATACGCATAAAAGCAGCAACCACCAAGTTAACCTAAGAAGACATAACTGCAATAGCTACTTGTGGCTCAACGCCTAATAGGCTCCTTAAATCAACCAATTTCACGACCACAAACCAAATGTTTAACAATATCTTTTGGTAATGAAAGAACAATATGGATTTCACAAGTGCTAGAGCATCTTGGAATTGGGAAGAGTTCTTTACGGAAGGCACGCTTTGCCTTGTTCTTATGGTAAACATTGACCTTTAGTTTCTCCAGGATTGTTGAATTCTTCAGGAAGTATCTTAGTAGCTCTATTTCTTCTTCATACCCTGGGACCGCACGTTTCAATTCGACAAGCTTGAGCGATGATACCAAACACTGAGGCACTGTTGAAAACATCACCTTTGGTTCTCTATCCTTCTTATTCCGCAAGAAAAAAGGGTGCTTAACCAATTCCTGCAAAAACAAAAACAAAAAACAATAAAGCCGAGTAAAGATGCATAAACGCTTATCAGAGGGTGTTAAAGCTAAAGCTATTCATTACCAACATGAGAGATTCTAGTTTTGGGCAGCTTTCAAGAAAGATTGGCAACAATTGCAGATCAGATATATAAATTCTAGCATTCAAATGGGATAGGTGACGAAACTGAAGCATCATCGGTCCTGATTCCAAGTGTAGAAAGATTTCCTGGTCACAGAAGTAAAACCATACAGAATAAAAAAATGTTATGGTGAGAAACTTTCTTGGAAGAATATTTTTATAGTATGCTCAAACGGTGAGATGTATACCATATAAAGATTACTACCAATAACCAGATCCTTGACCCTTGAAATATCGGTGAGGATATCGCAAATCACACTTTTATTTGATATTCTCGAACCAACAGAGACGACATCAATATCTAGTTTGGCAGAGAAACCTGAATGGATGATCTGATAGTTCTTAGTATTGTAAAACCTAGTCTTCAAACACTGGAGTAGAGGAGCATCAATCACAACTTGGGTATACTCATTTACGTGGATTCTCTTTAGCGTCTGAGAGCGTACTTGTAAAACATTTGCATCATGAGATTGACGTTTGATGATGGTTAAATCTTCAAGAACTGGAGAGCCTGAGATAAGTTTCTGCAACGTGGACTCATTGGGGTAGTAAAGATTTACTAAATGCATAATCTTCAGACAAGGCAAGGAAACAAACTCAGAACTAACCAAGGCAACTTCATGGAGTCGTAAGTGTACTAGTTTCTCGTAGGTAGATATGCTCAGGGGTGGTAACTCGTTGAGGCTATAGCAATTAACATCGAGAAGCTGAATTCAACGCGTACCCACAGAATCAATCCATCGGGTGAGATAAGACTTAACATCATCAGAATAATGAATACTTAACCGGAGTTTGCGTATCAATGACTCCCTGTGCGAATCAAAAAACGTTTCAACGAGACTCCTAAAGGCATCAAAATTGGAGAATGAGTAGGAGTCTAAGTCTAATTCAGGAACAGATTGCCAAAGATTTCTCCATCTTGTGGACAAAACACTTGTTCTTACAGCATCCTTGGTAGAAACATGACAAAGTATCTCAGATATCAAAGGATCAGGTAATTGGCTTATCCGATCTTCCACAGACACTTTGTCACATACTTTGGTTTTACTCTTTCTGCCTCCCATTTAATATTCTTCACACAACAACTACTCTGCATCAATCATGTTTAACAATTTTTTTTTTTTAAACTGAAAGTTTGAATCAAATACGACCAACAATTTGAATTGAACCAAACATCAATACACGCCGGAAGACTAAAAACAGATACCAACAAGTATAATTAGAGAGAAGAACTAGAAATCACATGCGAGACTTGTTAGGTTAGGGTTTTAAAGGTTTCTGAAGATGACTAAAAATCAAGAAACACTATAAGAAGAAGAAGAAGATATCGGCAGCACCGGAGATGGAGTTTAAGTAGTACGGTAGATCAAACCTCTTCGTCTTCCTCCACCGTCATGTAGCAGATGGTCTAAGTCACTGTGAATTAATGGCGCTGGTGTGATTTATTTCGTGCTTCAGATTGTGTAATTGGAAACGCAAAAACCAAGAAACAACCAAAACCCGATTGGACTAAACCGGAAATACCCAAAGTTTGTTCAGATCCTAAACACTGGTTTAATCATGGGGTTTTTTTTCGGACCAAACAGAGACATATGTGTAGGTAGATGAGAACCAGCGTACGTATGGTTAATTTTTATTTAAGTAGATGAGAGACGAACATTACTACGGTTTTTTTTCCCTTATAATAACATTACTATGTTTACTTCATCTTCTTATTGGATCTCTGTTTGTATCTCAATTCCAAGTAATGTACTATGATGTTTTATAACAAAATCATATCAAATAAAGAACCAAGCACAAAGGAACATAAAATTAGACTTAAGTAACAGCATTGCCCTTCCTTAGATACTGTAACAGCCAAAAGAGGATATATTAGCAACCTTAAAAGTCTCTACAGACCGATGAGTGATTATAGTTTCGCTGCCTAAATACCAAACGATTCTAAACAATAAGAAGATTTCTTGCAAACGTAACTTAACAGTTTTCATCCAAAAGAAACATAAACAAAAACCTACACCTTGCATTTCTTATGTGGCAACCGGGCAAGAGCTTAAACTTCACTTGTTCTCTCTTTAGTCTTTAAAATATCAATATATGACGACTTGACATGTGATGGAGCGTCTTGGCATACGCAGGACCTCCTTGGCGATGAACTTTTCATTTGTACAATAATGATTCAAACGTAGAGTTAGTTTCTTGAGGATTGTCGAATTCTCTAGGAAGTACCTTAATAGCTTCATTTCTTCAAAATGTCCCGAGATGCTGGTTTTGATATCAACAAACTCAAGGGACGATAGCAAACACTCTGGCACAGAGAAAAATTTGATTTGATACAGCTCCGAGGAACGCATCTTCTTAGCATTAGTATTCCATAGCTGAAGAAAAAATGAGAGGAGAAAAGGTGATGAAAAGATACGCAAAACTTCTCACAGAGATGAGAAATAGGGTTAAGCAGATCTTCACCAAGATGAGGGATTTCAAGTTTGAGCAGCTCTCAAGAAATGTTGGTAACCATTTCATATCAGATACACGGAAAGTAACACGCAGGCTGGACATGTAACCAAACTGAGGCAGCGGTTCTATTTTCGAGTATTCATGGATGAGCTGGAACCAAAAATATAAAAAATTTGGGTCAGAAACTTTCATGGTAGAAAATACACAGGAATTGTCATATGTACGTACCTTGAAAGTGTCTCTACATATTGTCATATCTTTGACCTTCGAAATCCCGGGGAGAAAACTGCGGATGCTACTTCTTCTCGATGAAATGCTTGCTTCATCAAATACATCCAAACCAAAGGGGAGAGAGAGATCTACCTTGGCATTGAAATCCATAACGTTTATTATAAAACTCTCTGATAAATTATTATCGACGCGCAAAAAGCGTAGTCGAGGAGCATCAATCACAAATCTTGTACCAGAATCCTGAAGAAAAGAGCGTAGTTTAGGGTCCTTTTTGCCTATTAGTATAATGAGCTTCTTCAATGACCTTGAGAGCACCTGAAAGACTTTTCCATTCCCAAACCGACAACGGTCAACAATCTTTAATTTTTCCAAGACAGGACAAGAAGAGACAAGTCTCTCAAAAGTGGCTTCTTTGCGATACCAAATAAATTTTAATTGCATGCTCTTCAGAAAAGGTAAGGAAAAAGAGTCGATATCATCCAAGGTCACGTCACAGAGTTTTAAGGATACTAGTGTTTCACAGTTATAAAGCCCTAGGGGCATCATCTCATCCCTAGAACACCAAACGTCTAGATGTTGGATCTTCCGCTTAACTGCAGCATCAATCCATGACTTGAGATAAGAGGCATCATCATCTACATAGTCTCTATTTTCCTGAACAGCTAACTTGAGGTTTTCTATGCATGAAGACCTATTGGAATCGAAAAACTTGTTACCAAAACTCTTAAAGGCGTTGAAATTATCGAAGTGCCACCATGCCAATTCCAAACGAGGAACCCAAAGCCAGAGACTTGTCCATCTACTGGACAAAACGCTTGTCTTAACATTTTCATTTGGGGGAAGATGAGAAAGAATCTGACATATCAGAGGATCTGGTAATTGACTTATCCTATCTTCTTTTTCCAATCTCTGACTCAACCCTTTGGAACAACACTGTTTCCATTTCCCTCTACCAGCCATTTGGTTTTCTTTTTCAGACAACGAAATCTGTAGAAAATAATTAAAAATTGAAAATGCAGACTTAAGTCGCAACTAACATTAATCAAAACTGTCTTCAGTTCAACTTCGAGTGACGGAGGAAGAAGATGAAGAAGACTATAAGGTAGGGTTAGGGTTAGGGTTTTCAAGGTCTTATAAAGATGATTATAGAAAGATAAAAGAAAAGGGTAAAGTAAGAAGAAGAAGAAGAACTTACAGAGTTTGGCCGAAAAAATTGGAATCACTTGCCGGAACTGTAGATCGTTGTTTAGTCGAGAGAAATGGAAAAACTTGCCGGAACTCTCTGCAATTTCTCTAAACTGTAGTTAATAGTTATGTCGTGTGTGTTATAGAATGCTAGTTTGTTACACAAAAGCCCAACAATCCAACATGGCCCACTCAATTTTGGGTTTAAATTGACGTAGTCTAAAACAATTCCCTGGTTTATTAATTTTCTACTATATAAGTTTTTTTGTCCATCATTTTACAATCTACACATAATGATCATGCAATTTGTTTTCAAAATAATAAGAGTCCAGAAATATATCTAATTTTTAAAATATTGTGTGTGTTGTTTTTTTTTTAATGTCAATCAAATATATTGATATATCATAAAGAGTTTACATGATACATAAACATTCTCAATACAACAGTTAACACAAATAAATAAAATTGAAACAATTTTGATGGAGTGGAGAGCAACCATGCTAACCATAGTCTTACGGGCTGACAGATGAAAATTGTTATATCCCTTTTCACGTACTTTTCATTGGCTATCATCTTTTCGATGAAACTCCAAAATGCACTTAGCATTATATTGAAAAATAAAATTAATTCAAATGTTGTTGACGATGAATCTGAACTTTGTCTTCTCCTTCAAACCAAAATACTTGATGGTTCGGACAATGATTCTTTGTGTCGAGAATTATAGAGGGATCAGACATAATCAGAATATTGGTCGCATAGACAGTCATACCTTTTATTGAACTAATAATGGATGATGCATCTTCATTTCGAGACATTTGTTTTCTCCATGGTGGTTTCCATGGCGGTTGTTTCCACAATAAAACAATGAAAATTTCATCATGAAAATTGGACCACCAGATATTGTGTTTTATTTATTACATGTATACTGTATTAAGTTTTAAACTTTTTTTTTTTATAAGAATGTGAATATTTTATTGAAAATAAAAAGTTTATGAGCTACATGAGCAGATCCTGCAATTGGTTCCATGCCAAAAAAAGAATAAAAAACATGGAAGCAAATAAACATCAGTCCAGTAACATAAACAAAGTGATGAAGCTTGTAGAATCAATGAAGTGATAATCGATTTTGAAGAGCTCTCAAAGAAACCACCCAAGTGAAGCTGAAACCAGAAGACAAACGGCGTTGATCGATTCATCAAAAACCAAGCGAACGGAAGCCTTTTCATCGGAAGCCGAGAAGACTGAGCCGCCAATGGCTAAGAACTAGGAAAACGCAAACTCACTCTACCAAGCTCATTCTCCGAGGTCAGCTAGACGTGAGAGCGAAATTTCGAACTGGCCATGAGCTATCTCAGAGCAGAACCACACGAACCAAATGAAAGAAAAGCACAAGCTCCCTCTACCAAGCTCATTCCCCGAGGTCGGCTAGCACAGAGCAAAATCAAAGCAACTAAACCCATTTAACAGCCAGTTGGTCATACTAGCGCCTCCAGACACTCTAGTTAGCTACTCCACAATCAAGCACAAGCCAAAACTGAAGCAACTCCGCATAGAGGCAGCGAACAAGAGAACTCCAAAAACCAAGACAAGACAATGCTCACCAACAAAGCGATAGGACAAAAAAGCAGTTTAGGAGGAACTCAAAAAGCAAACCGAGGTAGGATTGTTGAAGTGCGAGTAAGCAGCTCAGCCCGTCGACAAAGCCAGACGCTTGATCAAAGGAGACCAAGCGCTCGAAACCCCAACATCACACACCCACCTCGGACACACCACTAAGTTTTAAACTTTAAAATTTGTAATATGAGTTAAGCTTTAAAATTTAAAATTTGGAACTTAGCTTCACTGTTACATTTTTCCTTTCAGTTTGGATTCATATTTTTTGGCAAACTTTTATCATCATTACTACAAATTAAGCATTTCAAATAATCATATAATAAGTTAATAATAATCCTACTCGTCCGGTACGAGAAGCATGAACACACCTTTTTCAAGACTTACTTCATTCGTTTATTCCCAGAGCTTTATAACTTTACACGTGGAGGTTGTGGTGCAGGCCACTTGTGGTATCTAAGCAAGGGAATCTTTTGTTCCATGACAATGAGAAGAAGTTGTTCAAATATTATCCAGAGACAGATGAAGTACATATCGTCCAGAGATACATTAATTTGTATTATATCTCCTTCATTGAAAATATGGTCCCCCTTCTGACATTCGGATTCCGCTTGGACATATGGGTACCGATCTAGATTTTAGTATGGAGACGGAGTCCAGAGCTGATCCTAGAGATTTTAGGACCCTAGACCAAAAATAATAATACTCTACATGATTTGTTAATACTAATTTTAAGATTAAAATAACTGTAATTAATATATTTTCTATATGATTATGATAATAAATTATGAAATTTGTGAATAATATTTTTTTAAGAAAAAAAACTATAAAAGGATCATAAAAGAAACTAAATTGATTTTTAAAAATTATGTTTGTAAAAAATAATTAAAATAAATTATTGGTAAAATTTATAAGTAAGAGTAATTAAAGAGTGAATGAAAATAAAAAGTATGGCAAATACAAGAAAATAAACATGTATTGGCCGCAAAAATTAATTATGAACAATAAAAGATTTAAAAAACTAATGATAAGGATTTGAAACTGAATGAGAATATACTTTGAGGTAACTTTACAACCATTAGATCACTAAATATTTTGATATTTAGGGCTCTAAAATTTTATAAATAAAACAGGGTCCTAGGCGAATGTTTAAAATTTCCTTTCCTAGGCACGGCCCTCAGGAGACCATGCACTGAACTCCTGGATATCCAAAATTTTCAGCCGAATCGAATTAGGGAGGATCCCAAATATTTTTCTTACCACCACTCTTGCGTCTCTTGTAATTTTTTGCTACTATTCTGTTTTGTCTAGATCGTGATATTAGTACCTATTGTAATACTGTTTCCCTTTTTTAAAAACATTTAAGATGCATGCAACTAGTTTGTTTCTATTAAACACAATGCTTTAAACATATTTGTTTGTTTACGGATTGATTAAGTGGATATTCTTTGCATGTGGTGTATATATAATTGTGTGGTTACTGCATTATCAACACCACAAATCATTTTGCAAAACCAACAAGATTTGCCTTGCTTGAAAGAGCATAGTATCAGTTAGACAATTACATAGCAAATAAGTATGTTTCATTCAAAATATTTTTGCTTTGTTTCTTGTCATACCTTAAATCTTTAAATCAAGGTGCCATTCCAGATTTTTTAGTTGCAACTTTTGTTTGTTTGGTTTGTTGGTGATAATTTAGTTTATGTCTAGGTGAAGTTAATTGTGTTAAGAGTTGTGACTTTTAGACTAAGTTGTGGGAGAGACACAACTCTCCACTTATGTCTTCACTTGTGTATGTTTGTTTCTATTTAAACAACTGGTGTTAAAAATAACAAGTTTCAGTTCAATAAACATTTATATTTTGTTCTCGTCTTCTTTAAGAGAAAATGAGATAATTTTTTTATCTTTTATTATGTTTTTCCATTCTCTTAATTGATTGTGAAATCAATATTCTAACATGGTTTGCTAATAGTGAAAAAGTTGGTTATAAAATGCGGGCAAAAAGGAACAGCTTTGTAGAGACTTGATTTGATTCATCACCTCCAAAGGCATTTCTTCAAAACCATCGAGCATAGCATTCTATGCATATCTCCATAGTGTTACACAGAAGAAAATGGAGATACCGTGACGTAGGCCAGGAGGAAAAGATACACGGAATCTTCATTAAAAAATTTAGCAAGTATTATCCTTCGGTTCTCATACTCATCCTACTAGCCACTAGGAGAAGCATATATAAACATACTTTTAGCAAGACTCTCAAAACATTTTTGATGACTTGGAGAAAAATCTAAAATTGATTTTGCAGTTTACCAAAAAAATAAGAAGATGCAGTTATACAAATCCACAAGTCTAGAGTAAGTTTCTTGACCATTTCCGAATTTTAACTTACATATCTCGAGATTAACTCTCATAACAGAAAACTGCATCTTGAAAGCGACTTGATGTATGATCATTTCCCTGTCCTTTGATATCCATCTTCGAACAGCTTCCTGTAGTTTGACAATTCTTCAACAAAGCCAACAACAGACCGAATTAGTGCTTGAATCACTTGTTAGTATCGATCAAATTCGAAATAAAATTGGTAATTGGCGATTATTGCATGAGCAGAAACCACCAAAGTAACATAAGAAAGACTTAACTACAATACTTATTTATGGCTCAAACCCTAATAGGCTCCTAAAATCAACTAATTTAACGACCAAAATTTTAAACTTAAAACGAAATGTTCAACAATACCTTTTAGTACTTAAAGAACAAGGACTTCACAAGCGGTAGAGCATCTTGGCATTGCATTGACTTCTTTAAGGAAGGCACACATTCCCTTACGAGTATAGTAAACATTGAGCTTTAATTTCTCCAGGATTGTTGAATTCTTCAGGAAGTACCTTACTAGCTCTATTTCTCCTTCATACCCTGAGATGGAACGCTTCAATTCCACAAGCTTGAGCGATGATACTAGACACTGCGGCACTTTTGAAAACATCACCTTTGGTTTCTTGTTACCACGCGTGGATACGTCCTTAACCAGTTCCTGCAAAAAAAAAAACAAGTTGAGTAAAGATGCATAAAAGCTTTTCACAAAAATAAGAGGTGGTTAAAACTATTCATTACCAATATGAGAGATTCTAGTTTTGGGCAGCTCTCAAGAAGGGTTGGCAACTTTTCAAGATCAGATTTACAAAATTCAGCTTTCAAATGGGATAGGTTACAGAACTGAAGAACCGGTCCTGATTTCGAGTATAGAAAGATCTCCTGGTAACAGAAGTAAACCAAAAACAAAAGAAAAATGTTATAGTGAGAAACTATATTGGAAGAATAATTTTATATATGCTTTAAATGTTGAGATGTATACCTTGCAAAGTTTACCACCATTAATAAGTACTAGATCCTTGACCCTCGAAATATCGGTGAGGATGCCATGAATCAAGCTTGTACTGAATGTCATCCCATGGCCATAGACGACATCAATTTCTAGTTTGGCAGAGAAACCTAGACTGATGATCTCAAACTCCTTTGTTGAGTAAATATTTGTCCTTAAGAACTGGAGTAGAGGAGCATCAATCACAACTCTGAACTGATCTATGTCGATTCTCTTGAGCGTCTTAGAGCGCACTTGTAAAACCTTTGCATTATTAGTTGAAGATCCGATGAGCCTTAAATCTTCCAGAAGTGGAGGTCCTGAGATAAGTTTCTCTAAAATGGCCTCATTGGGATATATAATGTCTTCTAAATCGATGATCTTTAGACAAGGTAAAGAAACAACCTCTGCATTAACTAAGCTGGCCATAAAGAGATATAACTGTACCAGTGTCTGGCAGGTAAATATACTCAGAGGTAAAATTTTATCAGGGCCATCAAAGAAATCAAAACTAAGCTTGAGATATTTAATCCTACGTCGACTCACAGCATCAATCCATCGGTTGATAGAAGACTTGTCATCAAGAGACTTATACATTCTTAACTGGAGTTTGCGTATCCAAAACTCCCTTTGTGGATCAAAGAACCTTTCAGCGAAACTTACAAAGCAATTGACATCCGAGAATGCACAGGGGCGTAAGTCCAATTCAGGAACAGATTGCCAAAGGTTTCTCCATCTTGTGGACAAAACGCTTGTTCTTACAGCATCCTTGGTAGAAAGATAACAAAGTATTTCAGCTATCAAAGAATCAGGTAACTGACTTATCCTATCTTCCACAGACACTTTGTCACATACTTTGGCTTTCTTCTTTCTGCCTCCCATTTAATATTCTTCAAAACTACTAATCAAGTTTAAGAAAAAAGAAAAAAAAATGAATCAAATTAATATGGTTGCTTTGAAAGTTCCTATACAGATAAATTGCGACCAAACTAACATCTTTTCTATGTTTCTTTTTTTATTAATTTTGAATTAGTAGAACTAGCTTCCATCAAAACAATATATGATGAACTATAAAATCAGGTAATATTGAAAGAGATTGATTTGATGGTATAACGATAAAATATGTGAACACAACCAAACTGAACTCAAACTTTAATCCTTTTTAAAAATAAAATTTATAAATTAAACTGTAATATAAATATTCAAGATGAATTAAAAATATATATGTACTGTCAGTGAAGTTCTATTAATCGAGTTAGCAGAAAAATGCCTTAGTTCGGAGGGTTTGTTATAAAAAGGGTGCGGAAGGATTCACTTTGGTAGTATAAAAGTTTTGAAGTTTGTATAAAGATGTTTTAGAGCTTAAAATTATTCATTTACAAAATTAATGAAAAAGAAATCTAGAAAAAGATGTTAGATGTCAAAATTCAAAATTTCAATTGAACTATAGGAAAGCCATGCATCAATGACTAAAAATCAAGGAGAAGAGAGGAATAAGAACCTACCGGAATGGAGTTGGGGATGAAATCTCACCAATTAGCTATTCAGCGGCGGGAGGCGCCCGTATGACATAGGTTAAATACCTTCATCAAACCTAATTCGCATAGTTTTATTCTGAGTTATTGCGATAGTAAAACGCACCGTATCTTGATAATTGGGCTTATGATTTTTTCCACTATTAGCTTAGTATCTTTGTAAAAAGGTAGAACTTCTTAAGCCTTATTAGACTTTTGATTTGTACTTTTTTGCTAGAACTTTTTTGACCAAAAACAAGAATTCGCTTTTTCGACTCTTTTGACCCAAATCAATTTGTTGCTACTTTTTTTTGGTGGAGAAATATATAACTTAGATCCAACAAAGTTATTCTATGGACAAGTACGATTGTCATTGAAAAAGTGCAAGAGAGAAAAGGAAAAATAGAAAAAAAAACAAAAAAGGATAAATGGGTCATTGTACATAGTAAAAATGAAATGAGTTGAAAGGTTTTAAAAAATGGCATAGGTTATAATAAAAAAGTAAAAAAAAGTGTAAAAATTTCAGATATTAAACTGTAAAATATAAATATTTTTACGATGGTTCCCTTTGCTTCCATGCATGCCAAAAATTTGGCTTCAAAATCTTATCTGTGAAGCTCTTCATTCTTTGCCAAGAAACCAGATTACCTATATAGCCTTTACCAAATTTAAAGAGTCAATGTCAAACTCTACTTCATGCAATCCAAGATTGGCTAAGCATTGCATTGCCCAAAGGAGATGTCTCCACACCTATCCAAATCATTCTTTCAAGAGACATCAACATTACATTTGAGATTACCTGGTAAGGGAGGTTGCCATCTACATATTGGTTGCACGTGAATCCTTCTTGTTAATCTCATGCCATTCTTTTGCTTCTGACATAGCTTTAGAGAGGACCTTCTCTGATTCTTCCTGATAATTAGGACTAAACATAATTACTCGTTACTTGCCTTGTATCTGCTATTTACCTCGTATTCGGCTTAAAAAAACAAGTACTTGCTATCAGCAAGTCGAGTAACAAGTTGACAAATTAGATTACTTGGTATTAGTATTAATACTAATGCTTAAATTATTATAATAGAATAATAATTTAAATTATTATGAATTTTTATAATTTTGATTTGGCTTATAAAGACTAAAACACTGCAATTTAAGAAGTTAAATCGAATGTTTTTTAGAAAAAATCGAATGTTTTCTTAGGTCGATGTTTTTTAGCTCGATGATTGGAGACTGCATGCATCGAAAAACCAAAACAAAACAAAAAATTAAGATAAGAGATTGTGGCAATTCATTTTTATATGCCTTTCATATTTTCTTCACCAATCTCACAGTAATCACTTAGAAAATGCTAAGGAGAACAAAAGCTTTCTTTGCTTCCAAGCTTCCTTATTGCTTCGCCATATAATCAGAGCTCTGCCTACCTCTATGGACGGTTTTCTCATTCTTCTTTAACCCCTGAGACTGAGCCATTGGAGTCATAGCCACATAGATGGAGTTTGGAGATGATGAAGCTGCAGCTGCTGCTGCCACTTTAGCTGCTGCTGCTGAAGCTGCTACCATTTTCTGTGCACCATCTCTTACTTGAATGTAGTCGTCCTCTATCACAAATAACTGCACTCACAAGGGCCAAACCCAGTTTAATACTTTTAACATTTGACAGGAAGACATGAATGTTGTGGAAAATTGGAATAAGACATATACCTCTACATGGCTAGCGACAAAATTGTCCAGCTTCCCATACTTTTTCTTGTAGTCATGCCAGTGTAGAGGTGCTAGCATTTTGCCCAAACGATTTGGAAGCTGTAATTGGCATACTAAGTAGATGTTATATAAGAAATCTTATTTCCAAACTCTATTGTTCACGCTCATTGTGGTTACGATTAGTATGCTCTCACCGTTGAACTCATTTTGATTCTCCCACCAGCTGGTATAGTACGAACAATGCATGCCAAAAGTGACCTTTCATCAAGAAGAGCACTTCCTAAGCTTCTCTCAACTTTCCCGGATAAGACTAGAGTTTCAGGCACGATGGATCCACCACCATTTTGTTCACCAGGTGAAACCTGACCATTAGCCTCCTGCAGAAAGAGACCAGAACAAAAACACATTCAGAACATTTTAGCTTTAGCCAACCTAACTAGGCTCCACAAGACAAGAGAATCCACCAGATAATATGTGCACTGCATACCTCAAGTTTCTGGTTTAGAGCACTGGAATCTAGCCTTAGAGCATCTCGGAACTGTGAAGAAATTTCTTGAAAGTTTTTCTCCGAGTGATTGGGTCCAAGATAATCTCCATTGCCAGATTTCACTACCTGTTAAGGAGTACTTTTTAAGACAGTGCCATATCAAAGATGTATTACAACAACATGTATAAGGAAGAACATCACTTACCTGTTCATTCACGGAGGAAGATGGTGTAGTGGATCCATATTGTGATCCTTGGCTATTTGGAATATCCATATACCCTTGACCAAGGGACTGTCCATTGGTAGGCACTTGGAATTCACTCTTCGTAGAACTTACAAAGTCTTGAACACCATGAGATGGATGCACATGATTCTGCATAGGCATCTGTGAATTAACTGGTACAACCTGCAAAAAAGCATGGAAGACTATGGTCACTAACTGTAACAAAATGAAACAAAAGATGCATTCTTGAGCTCACACCTTTTGCTGCAGCAGAACTGGTTGTGCAACATGAGGTGAAGGTCCCCGAGAGTGAACTAGTTGAGGAATCTCTTGTTGATGCATGATAAAAGGATGCAGAGGAGTCATCTGACCCACTTGAGAGGACCCATGCATCCCAAGATGAGAAGCTGATGCCACTGATACACCATCAACACGGTTGATCTACAAATAATCACAAGAGAGGAAGGAGTTACAGTTAGGAGAGTATCTGTTTCACGTGGTTTTTGTACAGATTAATTAATTGCCAAGACCACAAGCAATAAAAAACGCTAGTTAACAGACCTGAAGACAGATAGTCTATAATATGTAACACGACAAAACTATAATTCTTACCAATAAGCATAAAACTGTGTAGACAAGGGACGAGACAAATATTTTCAAGTACCACATCACATAACTTCTGTATGGATTTAAAGCATATATTCAATTTCAACATCTAACGCCTAAAAATTACCGACTGACAAGCCCTTCTGACTAATGCAAATGTTTAGGTTCATCTGAACATACGCTAATGCTGTTTTGAGGATAGGCAACCATCTTGTAGAGCCAACACAAAAAGGCAAACGGAGGGAAATTGTTTTAGAGAATCAACAGAAACATGCGTGTACCTGAGTAGCCCTGTCATCACTTGAAGTAAAAGATGATATGTTATCTGCCGTTTTTCCATTTGAATGGACATTAATGTTTGCACTTTCTGAGCTGTTTCCATGAGCCACAAATTGGTTCCCACTGTTCTGAACAATCTGGGAGGCACCATTGGAATTTGCTTTGGAGCCAGCTCCTTCCCTTGCATTGGCAATCTCAAGCTGAAGCTGTTGCACTGTATGCAAATGCAATCTCTCCATCTCCGCAAACTGAACTCAATGACATGGAACAATATAAGATAAGACTAGAATAGTTTTGAGTAGAAAGATAATTAGAAGTTGGAAGAAATTCAGGTGTCCAACCTGTCTCTGACAACCAAGCCAGAGCTGGTTATACTGCTCACTACGTTCACGCAATTCAGCCTGCAACGAATGATTTGTAGATGATTGTAAAGCATCCATCTCTTGGGCACGGGCAATCCAACCTTGTGCTTCTCTCAGTTGCTCATCCTTGTATAAGATAGTTTCTTGAGAAATCCTATTCTACAAGCCATAACAGATAAAAACACTGTTTTAGTGTATTAAAACTTCAAACAAGACCATGAGATATAACTGAAAGATTCACAATCATGAGATGTTTAGCAGATATCATCGTGTCACAAAAACACAGGAAAACTAACCTGTTCCTGCAGTTCAGTTAGCTGGCTCTCTTTCTCTTGAATACGCTCCTGAAGCTCAGATATTTTATGCATATTTTGAGACCTCTCAGCTTCAGAGTGATCACGCTCTCTCCTGCATATTGAAAACGTAAAAAATGAGGTTTGTTATATATTCCAAAACATTACTCCTGAAAATATCATATATAAGTACAAGCCGAAAGCCCAAAATAACACTTTCAAAAACGAAAATAAAAAGCAGCAGAACGCCATAAAAGATCAAAGCCTCACAAAGTAAACTGTAAAAGAAATACATGAGAGTAGAGATTTTCAAGAATTAAAAGCACCTGAGAGTGGCAAGTTCTTTGTTTTGTTCTCTTAGGAGACCCTCTTTCGCCCAGGCCTGGAACAAGTACAAGGAAAACTTAGATACCTCATTCAGATTGGAACTTATATCTAATGAATACATAGGTATACAATATATATCAACCGACCGCTTCATTATCCAGTTTAATCGCATGAAGCTCTCTGTCTTTCTCGTCCAACATCCTCTCCATCTCCCGAATTGATCTCTCCTTCTCATGAAGTTGCTCCTAAAAGTTCAACAACATTCATTTATCTTCCTTGCAACATTAAAGAGCTTGATGAAAACACATAAAAAACAAATCAAGAAGAAAAGAAACTCAACCTGCATTCTAGCAGCAGCATTCGCATACTCTGTGGATTTAGATTCAAAGTTTCTCTTCATTTCTAATGCGATCATCTGAGCTCGAAGCTCAATCTCCATCTGCTGTAGCTCTCCTTTTTGTTTAGAAACTGTATGAATCTGCTCCTGCAACAGCTCACTATCCATCGTAATGGAGTAGAAATCAACCTGTTCTCTTCCATTCTACATTACAAGAAACCAACACAAAAATGTCACTTTCCATTCTCCAATAAGTTAAAAAAAAAAATCAAAACTTCAAGAAGTAATTAACCTCATAGATCGTTCTCTCATCAGTCTGGTTTAGCTGTTCCAAATCCTGCAACCAAATTTTCAAGAACAATCAAAATGTGAAAGTGAGAAACAACCAAAATCAAACCCACACATACCAAATTTTCCTCAAAACATTGTAAATGTCATCACCACAGAGAGAAACAGAGTTCTAATTAACACAAGAGTAGCATAATTAGAGATTCGGAGAAGCACATTATTTACATAGTCTGTAGAGTTTCCAACGTTATGTGAATCTGAAACGGCGCGCCATTCTTTTCTTGACGGAGTCGACGACGGATTCTGAAGAGAACCGCCACGAGTCGAAGTAGCGACGCTCGAAGCGGTCTCCATTAGTTAAGAAACTAACCGAAGATCCACTGAGAAAAAATAAACTAGGGTTTATCGTCAAAGCGAGTCAAGAAAAAAAAGAAAACCCTAGAGTGTAGCTAAAGCGTAGACAGAGAAGAGGAATAGAAGAAATTGACGAAATGAAGAGATGAAGAAATGTTAAAGAAACGAAAATGGTGGAAATGTTGACGCAGAAGAGACGAAACAAAAGTGAGTGAGAGAGACGACGACCCGAAACTTCTCAACTTCCGGAATCAATCATTTGGTAAATTTTCTTCTTCTACTCCTGAGAGTGAAGATCGTATTCTTGGTCCTTTTGGGCCTATTGGGTCAATCTATCTTTGGCCCATCAATCCGGTTTGGGTTTAATTCCTGTTATTTTAGTTTGCTATGTTTTTTATACATACGGTTTTGATTGTAAATAAAACTACGTTCGGACGTTCGGGTTCGGATCGGATTTTTTCAGATTTGAAGGTTTAAGATTCTTTCAAGAATTTATAATTTTTGGTTTGTATTCGGTTCATTTCATCCAAGTTCAGGTACCTAAAATATTGGGGGGGGGGAATTGTTAATTTGAACTTTAAATAAAGTTTGGTTAAATTTTCACATATATAACTTAAAAACTTTCAAATATTTTAGTTATTTTTGGTATTTTAGTTATTTGATTTTAAAATAATCTATATTTTTGGATTTATAATTGTAATTTTTGGGTAATATAATATATATATATAATTAATTAATATCTTTAGGTATGTAATATATAGTAAAACTTCTATAAATTAATACTCGATTCATTAATACCTCGCTAAATTAATAATTTTTTCCGATCTCAAATTGCTATTTTGACCCAAATATCACCTCTATAAATTAATAATCTCGATAAATTAATAAAATATTATAAAAATACATTGGTCCCAATATTATTAATTTATAGAGGTTTTACTGTATTTCACGTATATCGGATACCCATTCGATTTTTGGTTTTCGGTTTGGTTCGGATCGGAAAAACTGTCACCAAAACTTATAAAGGCATTGACATCAGAGAATTCTTGGGAGTTCAATACCAATTTAGGAACCAAAAGCAAAAGACTTGTCCATCTTGTAGATAAAACACTTGTCTTAACAGCTTCCTTTGTGGGAAGATGATTAAAGTATATGACTTATCAAAGTATTAGGTAATTGGCTTATCCTATCTTCTTTCAATCTCTGATTAATCAACCCTTTGGAACAAACCTGTTTCAATTTCTTTCTATCCATCATGTGTTGATTTTTCTCTAGAAAAAAAACCTTTATCTGCATTAAAATTTTGAAAACACACGAGTTTCAGAGAGATCATTTGAATTTGAAATTCATTAGAGAAAATTCTCCTATACTTCAAGTTCGACTTAACCTAACCCTTATCAAAATTGTCAATCAAGTAAAGAGAATTTTCAAATAAACTACATTAAAACGTACATGGTGAAAACGATGCCGTTTTACTCTAGTTGGGTAATCAAAACGACGTGGTTTTGATGTGGATTGGTCTTCCAAGTTATTCATAGAAACGAGGTCGTTTTAGGTTCGCGTCTCTGGCCTCTTAATTCGTAGAATCGGAGAGATTTGAGAGGAAGAACGAAGGAAGGAGGAAGAAGAAGAAGATGGGGTACGTGTTGAGAGTAAGATTGGCTTCTTTCTTCGCCGGAGCTGCTACTGCGTCTTTTATCGGGCTCTCTGTTCTCTATAAGGATTACAAAATCGCTCACGAATCGATTTCTCAGCAGGTTAGCGATCTATTCGAACTCTGATTCTCCTATCGGATCTATTCTTTTCGATTTTCTCTAGGGAAAACGTTATCTCACCAGAAATTTTAATTGCGAATAGCCGAAATCGATACATTTCGTTAGCATAAGTTGTTAAGAGGAAGATGTGTTGATCTGTATTTGACAAAGAGTTGAGATATGTGTAGAGCATTTCTAGGGTTCTCGTTTCATCTCTGCGATTCAGCTTCGTATGAAATTTTGGAGGAAGGAACCACACAATTTTGATATTCATTTAGGAGTTAGGGTTTCTGATTGTGTTGCCATTTCTCTATCGGCGAGATTTTGGTTCTGGACATTGGCACATGCTTAAGTTTCATAGCCAATGCTGCATTTACATTATTGAAACATGATTTAGAATTTGTTTTTGGTGAATCTTGAGATGCCAGATTGCTAACATGTGAAAAAATTCAAACATTTGGTATCCAATACCATATCATTGTGTATATCTATAGCAGCATTTTCTCTTAGCTTAAATGGTATTGGATACCTATTCTTTATACTACATTTTCATTACTAAAACATGCCTTAGAATTAGTTTTTTGAGAATCCTGAGATCCCAAAGTGTTAACATGAGAAAACCTTCAATCATTTGGTAATGCTGAGTATTTAAAGCACAATGATCATCATTTTGAGTATCTATAGTAGTTCTTTGTAGCTTTAATGGTAAAGGATACCTATTTGTTATACTGCGTTTGGAATTAGTGTTTTGAGAATCTAGATGCTAAAGTGTTAACATGAGAAAACTGTTTAACATTTGGTAATGTGAGTATTAGTTGAGTCGAGCCATAACCTTCATCATTGTTAATCCATAGGATCATTTTTTATGAAGCTTTAACGGTTTTTGAATACCGACATGGCTAGTGACTGTAGAGATGATCTCTGTTTTCTACAGGCAAAGTCCTTTCATGACTCTCTGGATAGAAGGATCTCTGTTCTTGAAAGCTTGAGACAAAGTGAAGCTCCTCAGCTTGCTGAGACAACTGATTAGCATCTGTCTCAACTTTGGCACTCTCTGCTTGGTTATGATGTTTTGAGTTGAGGTGCTCTTTTTCGCTTTTATGAATAACTTGGAAGTTCTTGTATGACTCTACTGTTATAAAACAATGAAGTCAAGGTAGTCTACAATGGACTCAAACTTGCTGTAACACTTGCCATGAATTTTTTTATGTTCGATCTATTGTTTTGGAGCTTAAACCAGAAAAATCTTGTTCTTCAGACAAGTCCCGTTTTATTTAGGCCACCTTCAAAGCTTGGGATCTATAGGTAACTTTCTTAACAAAAGTGTTACAGCAAGACGTCGACTGAACAAAGAGCAATATGGGTATCTCAGGAATCAAGAATGGGCCGAGAACCAAGTAGCTCAGATTCCATTTATGGGCTCTTTATGAGTTATTTAAGACCCAATGCAGTAGAAGAGTGTAGTTATTTAATACTCCCTATGTTTCACTTTATAGTTTAAGCTTTTAAGATTTATTTCATTTTAAGTGTTAGTATGCATTTTCAAAAGAGATGTTTGATAAAAATTTCAATTTTGTCTCTAATGTTTTAATATTTTGACCAATGAAATAAAACTAAATAAACATTAATTAAGAGTAAAACAGAAAAAATCAATTGTTTTCTTAATAAATATGAAAAAACCTAAAAACTACAAATAAAATGTAACAGAAAGAGTAGTTAAAGACGGGAAAGTGGCCATGTAATAATTTCTCAACTTTATTTTTTTTTAAATGAATGTAAAATTTATTATGACCAAAAAATCGTGTTTACACATAATTCTTCAACTTTTGCAATGTTAAAAATTAATTCCCCAAATGTATATGTTGACTTTGCAAATTTAGGCTTAAAAAAAGTCAACATTAAGGTAGTTAACGTCTAACGTAAAATGCAAACGTGAGTTTTTTTTTTCTTTGCATTTAGCTTTATTCAAAGGTAAAGTAACATGTTTTCGTCTTTTAATGACATTTCTCCATTACAAAGATCTTATAGTTCTCTACCATACCCGCTATACAATATATCTCGCTTTACGAAAACAAATCTAAGTTTCAAATAATTAAAGAAACACAATTAATAGGGAAAAGAAAGAAGGAATCATAATGGAAAGACATGTCAAGAGCACATGGTGTGTGGATAGGGACAGATTCCGATATGGGAAAAGAAAAAGGTGGAAAACAATAATATGAGAAGAGAGAGATAAATACATTTGTCTCCTTGGCGGTGGTATGGTGGCTTCGCTATCACCCGACACCTCCTCAAATTCGAAATACACGGAATAATAAACTCATAGTTACATTACATTTTACACATTTCGTTATGCATGTAGATAACGACACTCAATCATGGATGATTATTTTGTTGTTCCATCATTTTCTTCTTTCTAACAAGAAACATTTTTGGAAACGTAAATGTTGGATGAGACTTTGGGATCACATCCAACCACTTAAATTGAAATTTAATATGCTAAGATTCCTTATTATTTTCTCGACAATATATCTTTGTTTTCTAAGATTTATTTACTTGGTTTGATGGATATTTACTTGTATTATTTTTGTCATAGAAGCCAATGAACTCATGTGTCACTTTTAATTGGATGTGAAAGAAGAGAGCATCAATATTGAAATGGCAATAGACTGAGAAGTCAGAAGTAATTTACAAAAACAAAAGTACAATAAGTGTGGAGATATGGGTCCTGAAGAAGAGAGTGTCAACATCAACTTTTTACCATTTTAGTTTGTCTTGTGGCTTCTGCTTCTTTGGATTCAAAGCTTAAGACAAACAGAAAGACGTTCGTTACTTGGCTACCCAACAACTTCACTTTCTTTGCTCTTGTCACAATCTTAACCCATTTTTTCTTACATCCAACGTATCATTGATTCCTTCTGAAAATTCCCATGTTCACAACAAAGAGAAAAATATATTTATGCAACTTGATCCAAACGTTTTATCTTTACCTAAATACAATAGTTACTTTGTTTATTAGTTATACTCGATTAAACCTATTGTATTTAGAGTGACTTCAAAAAAAAATTGGATTATTAATGCTTTTGGTCGTCCACATTCCACAGTATATGTAAACTTAATTAGCATATGCAAATGAGTGCAATTTTCCATATTCTTTAATCTTTAGTGCAAACGTTCTCAATAAAATAGCTCTTTTTTTTTTTAAACTATTGCCATAAGTTTATACAAGCAGTCAAAACAAAAAAAAAATCTACATCAATCTACAAACTTGTAGATTCATAGAAAACTTCCCCACCGTTAGATCGTTACATCCCCTAAATGATATGATAGTGGTCTCAAGATGGGTCTGTCTTTTAAGGATTGATCCAAATGTCGGAAGCATGGAAGCATAGTATAGGACAGTCTTGGCGGCAACCCATCACTACTCCATATCAACTGTATCCACCCCAATCTATCTCTCTATATATATTATATAAATGTTACATTAATATGATATGAAGTAAAGTCAAGCAACGTTTGCTCATTATCTTCATTTCTCACTAAATATATAAGCCCACACAACTTGCAACCTTCAGTAAAACGGATCTTTTAACTTTCTTTCTTTTGAAAAAAAGTCACATGTTCTTCAGTCTCTTCCCATGAATATATAAAGGGAACAAAGAAAAACTCATTATAATCTTTACAATAGTTTTCAAATCTTAAACCTTCATGATGGACTTTCTCAAAGTTTCGGACAAGACAACAATTCCATGTAGAAGTGATTCTCTCTTTGGTTTGAATCAGCAACAATACAAAGACTCCACCTTTGGATTCAAAGACATGGAGATTCATCCTCATCCTCATGTCCTCACTCCATGTAACAATCCCTCTTCTCTATTCTGTTATGTTCTGTTCTTTTGATTTGACTCTCAAAAACAGAGTATAACTAAATTATTCTTATGGATTTGTAACAGATGCAGGAAATGGAGTTTTGGGTTGTTATTATTATTACCCTTTCACAAACGCACAACTAAAAGAGCTTGAGAGACAAGCGATGATCTACAAGTACATGATCGCATCTATTCCTGTTCCTTTCGATCTCCTTGTTTCGTCACCTTCCTCTGCTTCTCCTTGTAATAATAAAAACACGACCGGAGATTTAGAACAGGGAAGATGTAGGAGAACAGACGGGAAGAAATGGAGGTGCTCTAAAGAAGTCGTCTCTAATCATAAATACTGTGAGAGACACTTACATAGAGGTCGTCCTCGTTCAAGAAAGCATGTGGAACCTCCTTATTCTCGCCTTAACAACAATGGTGGTTCCGAGAAAAACAGAGATCTCCGGAATCTTCCTCAAAAACTATCTAATAGTTCCGTAAAAGACAAAATAATTAAGCCAGTTGAGGTTTCATCATCCCTCTCAAGCTACACAGAACTAAAGTATTGTTCTTGTTCATTTTTTCTCAGAATCATACTCTGTTTTTTTTCTTTTTACATAAACATACTCTGTTTTTGGTCTCTGTTTTGATCAATTTTAGTTTTTGTTTCCAATTGAAAACAGAGGAAGTGAGATGTTTCCTGCATCGACAACAACTGAACAAGAAAACAAGTATCTGAATTTCATCGATGTCTGGTCCGATGGAGTAAGATCTTCAGAAAAACAGAGTTCAACTTCAACACCTGTTTCTTCTTCAAATGGCAATCTCTCTCTTTACTCGCTTGATCTTTCAATGGGAGGAAATACTTTAATGGGCCAAGAGGAAATGGGCCTGATTCAAATGGGCTTAGGAGTAATCGGGTCGGGTCGTGAAGATCATCACGGGTATGGTCCATATGGTGTGTCTTCTTCACTGGAAGAGATGTCGAGCTGGCTTGCTCCAATGTCTGCCACGCCTGGCGGACCATTAGCAGAGATACTAAGGCCGAGTCCAAATTTGGTGATCACCGATGACATTGAATCTTACAGCTTGACGACGACTCCTAGTCCAAGCTCGTCGCCGTCTAGAGCAATGAAGAAGATGACTAGTTCAGTGTCAGATGAAAGCAGTCAGATTTAGTTATTATGGAGTTCGATAATGACGACTTTTTTGTTGTCGTCTTCGTTTTTTTTTTTTGCCTCTTCTTGATAATCTTGTGCATGTAAACTCTAAACAGTTTACGTTGATTAATCATACTTTAAAATAACTTAATACGCCGACAAAATAAATATAAAATAACTTATATATAAATTTCTGTTTTTAAGTAATTTACCATCAGCCGAAAAATATGAAGAAATTCACTCACTCAAAGATATTTATCCACACAAAAAAAAAAAAACGAAGATATCTTTCAATAGTTCGATATCACATAAATATTATTAAGAGTCCTGGTTTGACTCTCTTTCGTTTCCTACACAGATTATATTTTATTTTCGGTTTCTTATTTTCTAGTATCTTCTTACAATTCTTATTTGAAATCGAACAATAGAAGTATAGTATGAAGATTTTTCCTATACCATATGTACTTAAGATTATATCGGACTCCTTATATATACACACTTCAATTGATCAGCACTCTCATTAACTTCACAACACTTTTTTCTTCAACGCTCCAGTCCAATCGTTAAACTTTCGTTTCACTTTTCAAGACTTTTGTTAAAGAGACATGGCTCAACCTAACCAAAACCTCGACACAACATTCACAAAGATATACGTGGGAGGTTTGCTTTGGACAACAAAAGAAGAAGGCTTGAGAAACCACTTCCAACAGTTTGGTGAAATTATCCATGCTAATGTGGTTTGGGATAGAGTCTTAGACCGATCACAGGGCTATGGTTTCGTAAGTAACCAATAAACATATTACACATAATTATTATAACCATTTATTTAGCTTATTTAATTCATAACTTTTGATTATTATTTTTTCAGGTTACGTTTAAAGATGCTGAATCCACAACAAAAGCTTGTCTGGATCCGTATCCGTCAATAGATGGACGAATAACTAATTGCAAACTCGCTTCTAGTGGTGCTAATGCTAACCATAACCCCCAACCCATCCTAGTCCGTCCTGATGATCTTTGTTGGTTAGCCCCAAGTTTTTGGCAAAACCTGCAACAAATTCCAAATCCTTATCAACCATCAACTCCATACACTGGACATTATTGGTATTTTTTCTCACTTCGATGCAATTTTTTTCATTTGAATATTTTGTTTTTCGAATAAAGTAGAGTATAGTTTCTAGCCATGTTTTATCAATTAATATGAAACTAATGTAATTTCTTGGGTTTTGTTTTTTAATGTTTAGGAACCAGTATTATCAGCAATATTTTCCACAGAATTACTGGTATCCGCAGCAATATAATCCGGCGTTTTACCAACATTGCCCTATGGTTAACACCAACACAATGCATTGGCCGAATCAGTCCGATGGAAACAGGCAGAGATAGACTTCGCAGAGTTCGATGATGATTCTTATGTTTATGCTTTGATTTATCTTATATTACTTCTAAGTTCTTGGAACCCCCAAATACATTTCTTGATTAAAAATATTGAGTTTTGATATGGTTCTTGTTAATCGTTTTATTTATTTCATAATCCAATCGATCGATTAGTGGGTTAATATTGTCGCTTGTCTTTCTTCTATTTTCCCCTGACTTGCTCTGATTTGCTCCTTTAAACTCAAAGTGTGACTTATTTAAGAAAAACAATACCAAAGTCAATAGACTTTATATGACACTTAAAAATATAATTTAAAAGTTATGTACCAAATCTTAGTGAAATACCATCATCTTTATACTTTAACCAAATAAATAAATATACCATCATCTTGAAGAAACATCTAAAACTATACAATTCAATTGTTTCATGGAAAGATTCAAGCCTTGGTTTCCATTTATTGTCGTCAAAAGATCTGAGAGATGTTCTATGATCCACAAAAACAAGTTGATCCAATGAAACTTACTTCGTCAACAAGAGATCAAGCTGTTTTCTGGTTATATCACCACTTTGATTTTTTCTTCCTTTCAGTAGAGCTGTAAAAATGGGTGAACTGTCCATGGTTTGTCCACATCCAAGATATTATAGATTGGTCATAGACAAACCCACATACAAAACTTGTTTAAATGGTATAAGTCCAATTTCGCCCACGGACAAAACAGATTAGACAATATGAACACTAGTCGATCCATAATACATGAAAATATATGTTAAAATCAATTAGGAGGAAAATCAATAATATCATTCTCTGGTATGCTATAACAAAAAATTATTACCTTTTACACTATGTTCTATTCTGACCAATATATAGTCGATTTGGACATAATATTTAATGGACATTGTCACTATTTGTCCACAATCAATATGGTCAAATATTGGACGGGTACAAATGTTTGACAGCTCTATGTTTAGTTGACAAGCTCTGAGATTTTTAACCTTCTTATCATGTTTTAAATATACAAAAAAAAAAAAAGACGACTTTTTCCTTTTCCTAAATGAATTTGAATTTGTTGAAATTAATTACTATTTCCTCTATGGATTTGACTATGTTGAAATTAATTACTAATTACTATATATATAAGCCCTCTCAACCTTGACACAAGACTTATTCTTCATCATTGTGCTCGAGCCTGTCTTGAGGTAATCAGGTTCTCTACTTCTCTCTTTATTGAGGTAATCAGGTTCTCTCTAGGGTTACCTGGTTGATTTTAATATCCAAATTCTTTTTTTTCTCTTAAATCTTACTAATAATTAGATAATCTATCCAGATTTCCCAGTCATATATATATGGTTATTTTTTCTATATACACATTAATTATTGTACCCGTTCAGTTCATTCGTATTTCTTCTTCTACAAACCCCTCGCCCCACTAAAGTTCCTTTTTTTACGTTTTTTTATACTTTGTGATAGAGACATGTCTCAAGATAACGCAAACCAAAAGTTTGACACGAAATACAGAAAAATATATGTGGGAGATTTGTTTTGGGAAACAACAGAGGAAGGCTTGAGAAGCTTCTTCGAACCATTCGGAGAAATTATCCATGCTAATGTTGTATGTAATCGGGAAACGAGACGATCAGAGGGCTATGGTTTTGTAAGTATTTTAACAATATATAATTACTATTTTGCACGAATTAATTAAGACTGTAGATTTGATAACGGAGATTATAAGGTACAACATGTAGCAAAACTCAGAATTGGGAACCTAAAATATTTTGAAGAGGCTTTTTGAATTATTTATTAGGTCACGTTTAGAGATGCTGAAGCTGCAACGAGAGCTTGCGAGAATCCAAATCCGATCATAGACGGACGAAAGACCAAGTGCAATCTTGCTTATATTGGTGCTAGGCAGAGCCGTGCCTCTAGTATAATGTCAAGAAACATTGGCCTACGGCCCCAAATTTTTTTAAAAAATTTGTTAAGAGGCCTTCAAGTATAAGTTAGGCTTATTTTAGACATATTTGAATTAATATAAAAATTAAAAAACTAAAACTTAGAAAAAAAAAGGAAAACAAAATCAATCAAAGAATTAGAACAATTACCGAAAGAAGTTACAAGGCCTATTGAAGTGTTAAACTTTTTGAAGAAAGTTCAGGATTTTTATCCTCACTCATGGATCGCTTATCGGATATTATTGACGATTCCAGTCTCAGTTGCATCTGCTGAAAGGAGTTTTTCAAAGTTAAAGTTGATCAAATCTTACCTTCGATCAAGTATGTCACAAGAAAGATTGAGTGGTTTGGCTACTTTATCTATCGAAAAAGGTTTGGTTAGAGAAGTTGATTTTGAAAAGTTGATCAATGATTTTGTGGGAAAGAAAGGAAGAAGAATTACCTTTTAAACTATCTTTGTGTTTGCTTCTTTAGTTTTTTTTAATGTCACACGACAAGATTTATGCGTGACACTTTTCTTCTTGTTGGTTTTATTATTATATACATTTTTATTTAATATGAATTGAGAATTTTTTTTTTTACTATCGCCTACGGCAACATTTCACCTTGGCACGGCTCTGGTGCTAGGGTTAACAATGACCAAAACCAACCCAACCAAAACGGTTTATTCTCAATTCTCTCTGTTTGTTTTTCCTTCTTAATTAATTATATACCGATACATTTGACCAACAATCTTTATTTTTGTAAACGCAACTCAACAATTTGTTAACTATCCACCAATACCCAACGGGTAATATTTTCATTCTTCAGTATGATTTTTATTTCTTTCCAGAAAAAAACTAAACACGTGTGTTGAATTATAACCTAAATTAATTCACCTTCTTGGGGTTTTTTTTTTCATGTTCAGGAACCAGTTTACACAGCAATTGTATCCTCCGGGTTACCAATACCCGGCGGCTAGTTCCTACCCACAATAGATTTGGACACCATATGGCTTGTACTACAAATACCAACCTGGCTTATGACTTATGAGCCATCTCTCTCGTTGTTGTCTGATAGAGACAACTTCTTGTTCTATTTGCTAAATTCAGACTGTTTAGTTTGTGTGTGAGTCTGTGACACTATAACATAGTTAAAATTTAATTCTATAAGATGTTGTCATATACAACAATATTGCATCTCCTATGTTTCAAACAGAGAACAAGATTCAGTTTATTAATCCCTAGCTATTTATTCTGTCATGTGTATTATTGCAATCTCCAATCCTTTTATGTGGATTCTAATCATGTTTCTATTTTACTATGACTTTATGAGTTTTTCTTTTTCTTTATGATCTCCGAATAGAATTCATGTCAAATAACATATGATTATAACTTTAACCTAAAAAAAACATATGATTAGAATCCGATTTAAATATATCCTAAATCTTAAATGACGGAAAATATATTTTCTAAACAATTTTCTTTTGATATACAGTACAATTTAATCTTATTGAATTTAATTTACATTTTTGTGAATATTATTAACCAAACGTCCAAACGTTACAAATAAACCTAAACAGCTTAAAGACGTCAATAATTTTTGTCGCTATTGCCGTTACGCAAATCTCATTGACTATTACAATTTGATAATAGATTTTGTTGCTATAAAACTCAATTAGTGTTGGAGATATCCAAACTTCGCAGTCTCAGTAATCAGGGTTTTACGATTTTTGCAGTCATGAATGGTAACCGTCTATGTTTTCGATATCTCTGTAATTAGGGTTTTACGATTTTTGCTAATTACGATATCTCATCTCTGTAATGGAGGTTAATATTTCTTTCGGGTTCGTGCCTTTATGATATGGTAATCATGTTCTTCTTCTGGATTTGTGCTGATTTTATTTTATTTTATTGATACAAATTTTCTTTGCGGTGATTTGGGGAAACGCAAACGGCGTGTCAAATTTTTGACAAAAAATTTCGGTTCTGTAATGGATCTCAAACCCTAGGCTTGAGCTTGAAGATTAGGGTATTTTGTGACTTATATGGTTTTCCGTTTTCTCTGGTCATTAAGCTCTTGATCTGTGATTAGATTTCACTTTTGGTTAAGTTTTCTCTTGAACTTGGAAAACCCCATGTATTGAATTGTCCATTAAATTATAGTTTGCAAACTAGCGTTACCTAATAATCCCCAAACCCTAATTGTAAGGTTGAAGATCTTTTGTAATGGGGTTTTCACTATTTTAGTGTTGTAAGCCATTCTTGAATGTTGCTCTTCTATACTTATGGTAGAAAATTAGGAATTTATGTCAAAGAATTTTAGCTATTGTGTTCTAAAACTTGATATCATATGTGACACAGTCTTATTTCTTATTTTCAGTGTTGGGATTTTCATCTTGTTTCTCCAATGTCGAGTCGATCCCGATGCTAAACGGGTCGAACTTTGCGGAATGGAAAGAACAATTGTTACTTGTTCTTGCCCTCATGGATCTTGACATTTCTCTCAGGGAAGAGCGTCCAGATGCCTTGAAGTACATTGATGAAACCAAGCGTTGGGACCGTTCCAACCGCATAAGTATAATGATAATGAGAATTCGGATCCCGCAGAAATTCAGAGGCATTGTACCCGAGGATGTTACAACCGCCAAAGAATATTTAACTGCGGTCGAGAAATGCTTCAAGAAAAATGAGAGGACAGATACCTGGATGTTGACAGCCGAGTTTAGCTCGAGAAGGAAGAAAGCGAATGAGAGTGTTAGAGAGTATATTATGATACAGATGAGCAATGCAGCTAAGTTGAAGAAACTCGGGATGCATATTCCCGATAATGTCGTGGCAGAGTTGTTACTCGATACTCTCCCCTCGGAGTATGATCAGCTTAAGAAGACATAGCATTCTCGATGAGAAATGGTCGACTCATGATCTCATCTCTCACTGTGTGCAAGTAGAGGAGAGTTTGAAGTTGGAAAAGAAGAAACATGAACTTGTTGCTGGTAAAGCCATATGTGATAAGAAAAGAAAGTACAATGATGAATGTTGATGATTGATTAAGGAGTAGCATATAATGAATTAGAAGCAAAAAAGCGTTTTGAGTTTTCTTTGTTGTTCTTGTGTTTTTCAAACAGATTTTTAGTTCCAATCTTTTTTGCTTTGAGGATATAATAATAATACTCCTGGGTTTGATGTAGCTTTTAATTTACCATATTAGTTTTGAACAGAAACATATGAATGAAAAGTCATCGATCGATTATTAGATTAAACGGATAAAATGTTTTTCCCCTGTTCTTGCTCTGTTTCCCCTGTTTTTGCTCTGTTTCTAATGTTTTTAGTTAAACAACAATGAAGTACAAGAAGTTATGAAATTTACACTATGTTTTAGAAGCTAGTACCAACATCTGTTTATAGTAAAATACCATTAGCCACAAAATCTGAAGAAACATCTAAAATTCCAAATCCTTACAATTCAGGTGATTCATGGATTGATTCAAGCCTTGGTATCCACTTATTATCGTCAAAACATCTGAGAGAGGTTCTCTGATTCACAAAAGCTAGCTGCTCTAATGAAACTTGCTTCGCCAACAATCGATCCAGCTGTTTTCTAGTTATCACCACTTTGATTCTCCTTCTTCCTTCGATAGCCATCTCTTCAGTCAACGTTTCATCCTCCGGACATATAGATCCGTTCTTGATCACTGTGTTAGAAACTTGAATCTTGTTACTACCAAGATATCTCACGCACAAACTTACACCAAGTTTGGAGAGAGTCACCAAGATTTGCTTCAAGCGTAGTCTCTTCTTCATTTCTGTGTGACTGTTCGTAATTGGTTGCCTTAGAACAAGCTGTGAGATTCATTCACCTTCTCGTTATGTGTTTATATAAAGGGTTCTTCTTTTGAATGGCCACCTTCAATTATTAAAATCATGGGTTGTGTTTAATTTGGAGTGGATAGTAAAAAAGTAGGTGGGAATGTAACAGATTCTGATCAATTGAAATCTTAATGAACAAAAGAAAATTATCTTGAAGATGTTAACACGTGTACACCACCGGTCGGTTCTTGAACATAAAACATTAATTTTGGACCGACTTTTTGATCCATAACATATGGCTTGTCCAATACTTCGTGGTGTATCATGATGAAACCTACTTAATGAGTTAATCTATATATGACTAGTGGTGATCAATATAAGACTATTTAAGATTGGAAGTCATACAACAAAAAAAAGACAAATTGTGATTGACCAATTTTTGTTGTTACCCTTTAGAATTTGAGCAAATTTATCAGCTCCATAATTAATGAAAATTATGTTAAACCTTTAATCTATTTAAATGTTAGTTAAACGGTTGAACGTAATCTCCTTTTTTTTTCTTTTTTTTTTTTACGTCGCACTGTATATGATGATAGGTTTGAGAGAGTTCTTTTGACAAACAAAAAGAAAGAGATATGATTATTTGAGAGGATCCACCAGCAATTTCATGAAATGGATTTGGTAAATTAGATAAAAGAAAAGTATATCTAATGTCATATTCAATCAACAAAATTTAATGATATGTTATATGGTTTAACAGCTTTTGGTTGTTATTCTTATATAGAAACCTAACCTAACGACCAATCTGGTTTGCGGTGGAATCGGTTTGAGTGCCGGTTTAATTCGAGGTTGAAAACAATCGTTTTACAAAATTAATGATTTTAAAAAAAAATCATATATAAATATTTTATGAGGGAGATGTCATAAATACATAATATAGTTTTCATGAAATTATCAAACAAAGGTTAAACGTCAAAATTTGATATATATTAGCTGGATTTTTACCTTGGATCTTATCCAGGTCTTAAGACAAATCCTACTAGAATTGAAAAATACAGTGTTTCTCTCCACATCCTAGTCCAAAACTAACTTTTGCGTATTTCTTCAAATATATATATAGTCATGTTGTGACAAAGTTTTTGCACTAGCCTCTTCAACTATTTTAGAAATCTACTTTCTTTTGTCATGTCTCAGCCAAACGATAGAGAAACAAAGATATATGTGTCGGGTTTACATTGGGAATTACAAGAACAGAAGGTCTCAGAAGTTACTTCGAACGATCTGGAGGAATTGTCAAGGGGCTTTGGTTTTGTAAGTATCTAAACAATATATAACATGTATAGTAATTATTGATAGTGATTTGTTTAATCATGAGTTTGAGTTAATATTATTAGGTTACGTTTAGAGAAGCTGAATCCGCAAGGAGAGCATGCGAGAATCCAAATCTCACCATAGATGGACGAACGACCTATTGCAAGCTTGCTTATCCTGGTGCTAGGGTTCGCAATAACCAACTAAACCAAAACGGTTATTAATCACAATTCCCTCCTTTTGGTTTTCTCTCCAATTTGATTAATTACTTGCAGTGATACTTTATTAATTATTACAATCTTTGTTCTTGTAAACTCAGGTCAACCGCTTGGTTTTATTGTAGACTACTGGTATTTTCTCATCCTTCATCTATCAAAATTATTCCTTGTATTTCGTGTTTTCGTCTCATCAAAAAAAAAAAAAAAAAAAAAGTTCCTTGTACGAATAAATCTGAACATAATTTCTAGCAATTTTGTGGTATTGACATAAAACTAATACTATAATTTATTTTTCTTTCAATTCAGGGACCCTAATTATCAGATGTTCTGTCAGCAGTATGTCGAATATTACCCTAAGTATCCGTAATAAACGAAATCTTAATCTGAGACAGTGAGCTTCTTGTTCTATTGGATTCACATAGTCAACTCTGTTTAGTTTATCTGATCACTTTATATTAGCTAAGTATTATTATATGTTGACTTTTAATACCATTGCTTGTTGAAAAAGAATATCATCTATTCTTCTTCTTTTCTTTTGACTTAAAATCATCTTATGTTATTCTGTTCATAGATTCTATCTCATTCAGAAAATAAAACCTTTCCGTTTTTAAAAATAGAATAATTCACGATCATAAACATTCCATTCTTGCAAAAAAACATATTTTTTCAAGTGCAATATTCTTGGATATTCGAGTCTAAATGAATCTATATATTAAGACTGCTTCCTCGTATTTGTTGAAAAACATAGAAAATCCAAAAGGAAAAAAGGGCTTTACTTGATTCTTCCTCAAAGTAGAGTAAAGAAATAAAAATAAAATTATAGGATTTCATGACCCAACAATCTTAAATCTTTATACATAGAGCTCTAAAAAAATGGTAGCACCATGAATTATTAGAGAAAAGTTGGAAAAAAAAAATCAGGTGAATTCTTGGACCATAGGGCAAAAACATTTCTCCTATCTATTTTCCTCTTCTTTGCCTTTTTATCTTATAGCCAACTCAATCTCCTCTGCTTTTAACCAAGGATATGCTCTGTTTTTGTTGTTAAATTATACCTTGGCGAATCGTACATCTATATAATTCTATATAAAACAGTTCAATGTAAACTATACAAGAATTACTAATTACCAACACTATAACACCGCCAAAATACAGAGTCTTATATAAAGAAAGATTAAGCATATGCTCTGTATATGTTTGATTATCCTATATATCTCATATAGTTGTAGAGCAACGAGTCCCTTGTAATGAAGCTAAAGGAGTAGTGGTCATGTTCAGTCCAAAAGCTACAATTGCAAGACAGTTCACATTAAACCGGTATGCGCCCGAGACCCATGTGCCGATCTTCCACCGTAGCTTCCCATCCATCTTCAAACCGATTATTACCTTACCGGCAGACCGATCACGAGCGATTTGATAACCAAAGGACTGAGCAACGGGTAGCGCAGTCCCTTGAAGAAACGCAGTCAAGAGATTGATTTCTTCATGGGATTGGTAAAAAGGTGGTAGAGAAGCCTCTGATGTGATTTGTTGTCCTCTATAGGCTGCGTATACGAGTAGCTTGTCGTAGTAGATACCGACTTTTTTGTTAGGGTTTTTGGAGAAGAGAGTGAGTTGGATTGAGGAGTTGAGGAGATGAGTGGAAGAAGAGGAGAGATTGAGGCTGTAAACATCGGTTTCCGTGAGGGAGAACTCAGGTTTCTCGGGGTGAAGGATGAGCCAAACGAGGAAGATGATGAGGAGGAGGCCGGTGAAAAAGGTTGAGAATGTGAAAAAGAGTTTCTTGTGGCGATTGTTGATGTTAATCCCTCCTTTCTTGGCGCAATGCTTTGGAGAAGTTATGGAGATTTGAGACATTTGGAAAGAGAGAGATGATGATGGAGAAGAAGAAGAAGAAGAAGAAGAGGGACATAGAAGAAGGAGAAGAGCTGAATGGGTTAATAAAGAGTGGAAGTAGAAAGCTATTAAGCACTTAAGCGGCACTTATCTTTGTGTCTTTAGTAATGCTTTTTTGACTTAGTTGTTAGCTTGCTTGTGAAGGTGTGAAAATATTGACCGTTGGATTAACTAATGAATGGACTTTTGTTTTCTTGTTGTCATTTTTTCTTTCTTTATAAATAAATTTGCGTGGACGTTTTAGTTACTTATACTATTATACATGTTTGATTAATTAGTTAAGGGAACACCAAATTATCAATAAAGTTAACACATCGTTAGACTTTGAAAGGTCTTTTTTCTTGAAAACCTTTGCGTTCTTCTTTAATTTCAATGATTTTTGTTTTGTGAAATCATGCATGGTAAGTTTTGTGAGATCATACAATGATAAAAGAAAATATCATGAGAAGAAACCGATATAGATCCATAAAGGACCCCAGAGTTGTAGAATAAGACGGAGTTATGTTAATTAGTCCATTATATACGTATTAATCATTTTTTTAGTTGAACCACACGTAGAACCATCTTTGATTTTTGTGGAGACCCAAAACGAAACCGGAAACGTGAAATTTTTATTTTACTAAATAATATTATTATCTGTTATATTGTTTTTTAATCTATCACATGATATTTTTAGTAAATATAATTGAGTAGATTTTAGATAAAAGCACAAATATAGGATTTTGCACTTAGATTTTTAGACCCCGAGGCTAATTGATATGGTGTTGTGAAAATGATACAAAAGAAAATATCTGAACAAAACATTTTTTTTTTTGAACAAAACATTTTAGTCTTTCAAGAATCTATATGTGTCTATAACTGATGTTTCAAAGGCTTGGATTTTTGTTCATAAAGTAGGCTTGAATTTTGAATGCCAGCATCTTTTGTTCATCTGATATCCATTGTCTTTTATTTAGATTATTTATTTATAGATTATCTATTTATAAATGTTTTTTAACAGATTGATATTCATCTGAAATAAGAATATACACAAGAAACAGCACGAGTCTTAAGGTACTTGTGAATGAACCATGGGTCCGAAGGTCCTTTTGTATGAACCTGTACCGTTTATACGGTCTCTTACATGAGACAAGCCACGTATTATTTAAAAAAAATTTAAAATTCTATACTATAAACTCTACACCGTTAACGCCTCCAAATGGCTTTAAAATGTTTCATCCTATGAAAAGCTTAGATTTTTTCCTTCCACAAAAGCAGCTTTTTCACATTATTTAAAATAACATTATGTGAAAAGGTAGAGAAATGTATTGGATGATACCTATTTTATTATTATATGAATCAATTAGAACACCATACTAGATAAATGTATTGAATATGGTCCTTTTGAATATGTGTTAATGTCATGGAAGACATGAGGAATCAATAATTAGCTTTTTCATAGAGAGGAAATTTTAAAATATTGAGAGAAAAAGAAGGGAAAAAAAACCATGGAAGCATCTCAATCATTTCATGGGGCTTTTTGTATCTTTATGTAGCCGTTCCTTTTACGCTAAGGAAAAGATAGAGCAACTCGTGTATGCATCCAAATTTCTTTAGATGTCACAATTACATCTATAATAAAGTTTTTTTTATTACTCTCGCATATACTTATTAATTAAAAGAATTTTAGTTATTTGGAGAATTAAGTAGAAGAGATGATTCGTATATTCAAAAAGTAGATGATGGATCTTGAAGGATTCATATATACTCGTCGATATGATTCGTATATTATATAGCCCTAGAAGTACTATCAAAATAAACTTTGAAGAAAACAGCTCTAAAATTAAAATTAAATTTAAGTTTGGTGTACTCTAGATATTTTGATATTGTCAATTCTCAACGCAAATTATTGTGTGATAAAAGCGTAGGGACCTCTAGTTCTCAGAAGTCCAAAAAAGAAGAAGTGAAAACAATTTATGGATTCTATTATATATATATATATATATGAAGACCTTACCAGAAAATATATTGAAGACTTATTTGTTGTAGTATATGTTTTTTTGGTATATGAATAAACTACTCTTATAAGAAACGTCCCCATGGACATGGATTTTGGTAGTGTGCGCCATTTATAAATCTTCTACACTTCTTTCGGAATACTTTCTGAAAATTGTTTATCATCATGATGTTCTTGTGTTGGACCTAACTTTTGTGTATTACGTTTAATTATTCAAACAATGAAGTGGGAAAAAGAGAAAGTGCTTTTCTTTTCTTTTGGTATTTAAAAGTCACTTTTTGTTGATTTTTTTTCTCACATAGTTTCAAAAGTTTTGTGTTTTAACGAAAAGTGAGTTATTAATATAGTTACTAACATAACTTTACTAATAAAAAGTATTAGTATATTTATTTTAACGGTTTTATATGTACTTTATAAAATAAAATTTATCGATAACATATATATTATATTGATCAAAAGTCAATTCCTAAAATATATTTTGAATTTATAAACTTTTGACGTTTTAATCACTTCATCCAAAAATACCATACAAATGATTATATCGGATGTTCACAACTACATACGACTCAACCAGTCTAATCATCCATAAATTCAGTCTCCAAATCTATATCCATATGTAGATCTTGAATATCACATAATATAAAATGATGAAACTCTCAAAATGATTCAAACCTTATGTTAGAGAACAACCAATGCTTACACTTTTTTTTTCAAAAATTGGGTTGGATGTATTAGATATTGATCTATATTGATAAACGTCTGATATATTTGTAACATATACAAATTCTATTTCTCTCTTGTTCTCTATTTTTTCCTCATCAACACAATAAAATTGAACCATGCACCATATTATATAGATCAACAACAACATTGAACTCTTTCCATAAACATCTTATATATTTCTAAGTTCCACTTGTACTATATCTATTTCTCTAGTCGTTGCAAAATAGTAAACCATAGATAATATGTTCACCGGTTTTAAACATAATATTTATTATCTTCATCATGTTTCTCTTTTCTCCGTCCATTTTCAATGTATGATCAATGACTTGAGCGCTGTAAAATTTTATATGACTTAACTCAATTTTTCTTTCAAAGATTGGCTTGAACATGTTAACGTTTTGGAATAATACAACATATCTCTCATAATATGCATTCTTATATAGCCTTTAAAATTTTGGAGTTTGTCATTCAAGCTTCTAGAACCTTCTATGAGTATTCCACCACTCGAACACCGATTTATGATAATCAAAATGAACTTTATTTTTTCATATAACCTATTTACATTAAATATAATTTTTCTAATTATAAAATAAAAATATCAAATTAAGAAATGTATTTTTAGATTTATGGACAGTTCTTTGAACTAATACTTATCAATTACTTTAAATTATAAATCAAAAGATTTTTGAAATAATGTATACACAATTTAATCTATTATTTATAAACATAAAAGTCTTTAGTTTAAGTTCATAACTTATAATAACAATTATTAATACTTTGATATTTATTTAAATAATTTTATAAACTATATAAATACAAAATTTAATCTATTATTTATAAACATGGAACTCTTTAATTTAAATTCATAAATTATAATAAAAATTATTAATAGTTTGATTTATTTTTAATAATTTTCTAAAATATATGAATAAATGTAATAAAAGTAAAATTATTAAATTAGAGTGTTTTAGATGATTTTTCTATAGAAATGACTTTTCATTTTTTTTCAAAATTATTATATTAAAAAATATTAATTATTATGAGAATTAAAGTGTTGGTGGGATGATTAGAGGAATAGGTAACGAGTTGAGTGATGTTGATGTGTCGAAATTTTGGAATATGAGAATGCTGAGGTGGCTTCATGAGAAAATATTAATATTTTATTTTATATATATTAGACTAATACCCGCACATATGCGCAGGCTTGAATTATTTTGTTTTGATTTTTTTAAAGTATGTTATACTAGTTTACTTTATTTTGATTTTGTTTTCCAATAGTTATCTTAAGTTTTATATGTTGTCCAAACATGGTAATTTATAGACTATATTCTAGTTATTTTTTCAACAATATAATATTTTTATATTTAATTTATAGGTCTGTAAATATTATTTAAATTATAATTTTTTAAAAACATTTCTTAAATATTATTATCAGAATGGGAGAAATTTCTTTTCTTTTCTCTTTTTTTTTGTTTTAAATTTTTATGTTATAGTTAATATATACAATTTTGAGATATAATTATTTAAACTAATCTTATATTGTAATATATAAAACATTGAGATTGATAATATATTGATTTCATTTCTTATATAGAACATAAAAATAATATATTGATTTCATTTCTTATATAAAACATAAAAATAAATCATAAATTTATTAATTTTATAACCTAATAAATAGTATAACTATTTAAATATAATTAAAAAAATTGTGAGAAAGATGATTTAAAATGTAAAAGAAGATGCTAACATATAAAATAAGATGATGAAAATGTATGATAAGTTAAAGTGTCATATTATATAATGTTTATACTTTATGGTTTATAAAAATTCAATTGTTTTTTTTAATGTTTTACAAATTTTTAAAATAATTAAATTATTTGTTATATAAGATTAATAATTGTTCACAAATATTGTAGTGTAAAAAAACAAAGAGCTGATGTGTCAAGTCTAGAGAGTCTTCCTTCAATATTGAAGTGTAAAAAAAAAAAAAAGCTGATGTGTCAAGGTTAGAGAGAGCTAATATATCAACTCTGGAGAGTCTTCCTTCAACCATTATATATATGATAGATTAAAGTGTTGGTGAGGTGATTAGAGGAATATGTAATGAGTTGAGTGATGTTGATGTTGATGTGTCAAAATTTTAGAGTGAGAATGTTGAGGTGGTTTCATGAGAAGAAAATAATATTTTACTTTCTATATATACTAGGGGTTAGTCCGGGCTACACCCGGTTTTAAATTTTAATTATGATAATTTTTAATGAATTAACTTAGTTTGTTTTCCTACCTAATTATTATTTCTCATAATGGTTATCTAAATTTATAAGATCCAAGCTAATATTACTTCATATCTAATAAGAAGAAGAAAAAAGTCACATTAGCATGGAGAAAAATACCTTGTATTCATGTGGGAGTCAATTACCGTAAAGCACAACTGAGATCATCAAATTAACGCCACTACTATTATGTATATGTGCACTACATTGAGAACAATATGTCTACCTGAAAACTGTGCATTCATTAAAATATGTGCCTTACCCTAAAGATCCTTTAGAAACTTTATATTTAATTGACAAGCATTATTGTGATTCAATGGATAGAGATTATATTTAATTCAGAAGCATTAGTTCAACATCATTGGCACCTACATTACATTGAACATCATTTCACTTGGAAGTATATTTATACACGTAAACAATAATTAGATAGGAAAACGCTTCATATAGAAAACTGTAGACAACAAAAGAAAAAGAACAATTTTCTTCTTCTCTACGTGTGTCCACAACCACATGTTTGGAAGCTAGTTGGTCCAAACTCTAAGGCAATGTATCAATTTTATAGTACAATTATTTGGAAGCTCGTTGGTCTTAACTGAGAAGCTTATAAATATTAAAAAATAGACGACACACAATAATACAAAGCAATTTAATTAGAGAGTTTACTAAACAATCTCAATTCACTTTTCTTTAGTTGATCGGTTGCATAAGACACATAACAACCTGATTTGAGATTTCATAAAAACATGGATATTGCATTCAGTGTGTTAACAACATTCTTACAAAATTTGTCACCTGAGAGATATTAAGATCAAACGCGTTCCACTCCAAAGATGGATTGCTTCCTGAAACTATTCATGTCCCTGCATATATCAATGCTCCAAGACCCTGGGAACACACAAAAACGATCAGCTACATGAAATGACTTAACAGTAAATAACCAGATCACATTAGTTTTAAAAATCTCACCTTACGACTAAAGCAGATCTTACACCAACAGCAAATTCCCTCTCCCCACCACCAAAGAACCCAACAGGTCCAACATACATTTCTCAAGACTCTGGAAAAGGAAGAAGAATATGTATCAAATCTTTGTATAAGCATACTTATCAAAATCATATCAAGTTAAGCATTAGGAGCTCCTTTGCAGCATGAAAAATGTTTGTGATTCCACCATCCTTTTGGATTCATTTAGCATTAATCATCTCAGTGTCTGAATCTTCTTTCTTGGGAGGTTTGGACTCTGTAGCAGGAGATGGAGATGTAGTAGTAATGTCCGAAGAAGAAGATTCGATAGCCACATTTTCAACCGTTGGATCTTCTTTCCCATTTGCTGCTTCTTCTTGATGATAATCTGTTAGGGAATCATGTTCAATGTCAATAATAGAAGGGTTTGACTCAGAATCTACTGCATCAAAACTTTCCACTACTTCCTCTTCTTTTTCAGAGACATCTACGAATAGTGACAATGATGTTGATTCTTGTTCGCATTCAGTGTCTTGTAAATGTGAGATGCTGGCGTTACACAGCGAGGACACACCGGTGCCATTTGCTCCCAGCTCGGAACTCTCAGCGAGCCATTTTGGTTAGATTTTGTGTTTGATGTATCTGTTTTCTTCTCCTCTTCACCTTCACTTGTGTCATTTGCTGCCACCTTGGAATTCTCAACAGAGCCATCTTGGCTAGATTCTGTTTTCTTCTCATCTGATGGTATGGGCTGAACCATGCACTGATATCAGATATCATTTTTTTTGGGGTCAACATCAGATATCGTAATCTGTTAAAGCTATTTCTCTTAAAACAGTTCTGCCTGCTGTAGAGGAGCATGTATATGCTCGTTGAGAAAGGACATCTCTCTCTTAACAAAAGTAAACTCACCTAACCTTTTGTAGAATCTCGCTGTAGGTTCACCATCTCCATATCTATATCCAGATTATAAAACCAAATCAACCACAAGACAAAAAAACAAAGATAAAGACCAACGTGGTTAAGAAAAAGAAAGTGACATCCTATTTCTTCAATTTCTTCAAGAAAAAATTGGGATGGTTTTAGGAAAAAGAAGCACCTGGATTACTGGACGTAGCATATATATAGCAAACGGTAATATAGCCCAAATTATACCTGCACCAGCAGCCACCAGAGTTATCTACAAATATCTCTGCCTGTCATGAAGAAAAACAGAAAACAAATCAGTGTTATGCTCGAATAAGGTCAAGCAGATAAAATGGGGTATAGTTAAAGAAGTGACCTTCTTCCAAGGCTTCCTGACCCCATCTTGCTTGAAAGTTGTCCAAGTCATCAATGACCCATGGTCGTGGTCTCGTGGACAGCTAGCCAAGAACGACATAGTGTCTTTTGAGAAAACCTTGGCAAGCTTCGATATGTGGAAAAGGAAACACATGATCTATTCATTGAGATATTGTACAAAAGAGAGGTGAACAATGCATCATGAAAAGAAAGAGATCGTATGCTATACATGTGCAGAACCCAGATTAAAGATGTTTCCAGTAAATATCCCTCTGACCAGATTGTCCTTCATCGTCAATAGCATCACTCAAACGGACACCCTAAGCATTCTTCTATTCCTAAATGAACTTGCCGGATCAGAAAAGTGTACAAGAGAAACCGAGGAAAAAAGCACTTATAAAGAAAATGATACCTTAACTTTCTTGAATATGTCCCTAAATCCCAATTCTCTGAGTATTATCTGACGGATTCTACAGAGAAGCTGCATAAATAAATAAATTAAAACCCCAAATTAATCCATGAACAACAAAGCTCACTACAAACATTTTAGTTTACAAAACAAAAGTGTTTCAAACTTACAATGCAATCTGGTGGTCCACCAGTGCCTCTTTGGAAAAAAAGCAAACCTTTTGGGCAAAATTTTCAGCTGGAACAGGAGCATATGTAACGGTTGTGTCGCTATCTGCACGTTCCCTAGAAACAAAAAAAAGAGGAAAACTATCCATAAACAACCAGAGTTTCTTCATGATATGACGAAGTGTTGGGTAATACCATTTTGGTTCTCAAACCGAACTGAGAAAATGTAAGTGGAGTGAAGAATGAAAAACAGTTAGTTAATCTAATGGAGTTGTTGAAACAGTGTTGTAGCAGTTTTTTTGAGGTTGCTTGTAAGACTAAGCTAAGTTTAGCGTTAAGTGGGAGTTGTTGTGCACTAGTTAAATAGAGTTGCTGTTGTAATCTCTATATGTATGTCTGTTTTGTATTGTAGCAACATATATGAAAATCGGATGAGTTTCTTCTATGTCTTTTTTCTCTCTAATGTTCCCAAACAATTCTCAAAACAAACTTAATCTCAAAACGGAATAGATAAATGCAGAGAAGTCTTTAAAATCAACATGGTATCAGAGCTCCACATGATTCCTGGAGCCGCATCAGTCGAAACAAGAATGGTGGATCAAGAAGGTCCTGCAAAGAAGAAAATGGCGGATCTAGAAGGTCCTGCAAAAGTGATAAGAGGAACAGAGAAGATAAGTTCCTAAGAAAGAGTCTCACATGAACATGATGAAGAAGAAGAACATATGTTCAGTGTTAGACAAGAAAATCAAGAAGCAAGTAAAGAAGATGTATGGCCCATAGACAGTGGATGTACAAATCACACGACGCCAGATGAAAAGAAATTTGTCTACATCAACACTAGCATTAATGTTCCCATACGTGTTGGAAATGGTGCAGTTTTGATATCAAAAGGAAAAGGAGATATTGAGGTGATGACCAAGAAAGGAGTCAGAATCATAAAAGATGTCTTCCTTGTACCCAATCTTGGCAAGAATCTCCTAAGCGTGCCTCAAATGGTCACAAATGGATATCAAATAAAGTTCAAAAAGGAAAGCTGCATCATACATGACAAAGTGGGGAGAAAATTTGGCGAAGTTCAGATGGTGAATAAGAGCTTCCTTATAAAATGGCCCTCTAAAGAAGAAAGTGCAATGGTGGCAAATAGCGGTACTGCAGAGCTGTGGCACAAGAGACTTGGGCACACCGGATATTCATACATGAAGATGATGCAGTCAAAAGAAATAGTAGTTGGCTTACCAAAATTCAAAGTAGACAAAGGAAGATGTGAAAACTGCATCCTAAGCAAGCACAGTCGGGACCCATTTCCTAAAGAATCAGAGTCAAGAGCAAGAGAAAAACTTGAACTGATTCACAGTGATGTATGTGGTCCAATGCAAAACTTATCTTTAAGTGGGAGCAGGTACATACTCACATTCATTGATGATGCAACAAGAATGGTCTGGGTGTATTTCTTAAAGGCAAAGTCAGAAGTGTTCAACACATTCAAAAGATTCAAGCATCTTGTCGAGAATCAATCCGGTTGCAGAATCAAGAAGTTGAGAACGGATAGAGGAACAGAGTATCTCTCTGAAGAGTTTACAAGGTTCTTAGAAGAAAAAAGCATTGAAAGACAATCAACTGCAGCTTAATCTCCACAACAGAATGGAGTCTCTGAAAGGAGAAACAGAAGATTGGTAGAAATGGCAAGAGCCATGATCAAAGCAAAGGACCTTCCTCTAAAGTTTTGGGCTGAAGCTGTGCACACTGCTGCATACATCCAAAACAGAACAACAACAAGGGCGCTTGAGAACAAAACACCACTTGAAGCTTGGACCTTCTAGATCCACCATGTGTAAGTCATTTAAAAGTATTTGGTTGTGTATGCTATGTGCAGGTACCGGATGAGAAAAGAAAGAAATGGGACGACAAGTCAAAAAGGGTTATCTTTGTCGTTTACAGTTCTGAAACTAAAGGTTATAGGGTCTATGTATTGGAACAAGACAAGATAAACATCTCAAGAGATGTTATACTTGAAGAAGAAAGTAAATGGGACTGGAACACCAAAGAAGTGATAAGGAAGCATGATGTGTCAACAGAAATGGATACTATAGAAGAAGAAGGTCCTACTGTTGATGAATCGGGGTCAAGTGATGATGAATCCAGAGAAAGAAGAAGTATTCAGCAAACTCGAAACAGACCTGGAGAAGAATCAAGTCTACCAAACCGAAAGACAAGTATTCAGCAAACCGAAAGATCACTGAATGAAATTCTTCTCACAGCTCCATATACCCACATAGAATACTCTGTAGTGAGTGAAGGATGTTTTACAGTCTCTGAGGAGCCACACTTGTTTGAAGAAGCTGCAAAGCACATTGAGTGGAGAGAAGCTATGGAGGAAGAAATTCGAATGATCGAGAAGAACAAAACTTGGGATCTTGTTCAAAGACCACTAGGCAAGAACGTAGTTGGAGTCAAGTGGATCTACATGCTGAAGACAGATGCAAAAAGGAATACAGTAAGGCCCAAGGCAAGATTAGTTGCAAGAGGATTTACACAACAGTATGGTGTTGATTATCTAGAAACATTTGCACCTGTTTCTAGACATGAAACTATAAGGTTGTTACTTGCTATTGCTGCTCAGAGAAATTGGAAGTTATTTCAGCTTGATGTTAAATCTGCTTTTCTAAACGGCGACTTGGAAGAAGAGATATATGCAGAACAACTGCTTGGCTTTGAAGAAGAAGGAAAGGAAGATCACATCTTGTACTTGCATAAGGCATTATACGGGTTGAAGCAGGCACCAAGAGCCTGGTATAGCAGGATTGATGAATTCTTTCAGAAAGAAAACTTCAAGAGAAGTGACGATGATCATACTTTATACATTAAAGAAACAAATGGAAATCTCTTGGTGGTTTGCATTTATGTGGATGATATTATTGTCACTGGTGATGATGAGCATATGGTGGAGGAGTTCAAGATAGCAATGAAAAATGAGTTTTAAATATCCGATCTTGGTTTGCTAAACTATTTCTTGGGAATGGAGATTGAACAAAGCGAAGAAGGAATTTTCTTAGCGCAAGAAGGTTATGCTAAGAAGCTGCTAAAGAAGTTCAACATGGAAGATTGCAATGTCATGAGCACTCCTCTGATTCCAAAGAGAAAAGAAGAAGAAGCATATGAAAACTTAGTCGATCCAACACTCTACAGAAGCTTAGTGGGAGGATTACTGTATCTAACGGCTACAAGGCCTGATCTGATGTTCTCTGCTTCATATCTCTCCAGGTATCTCAAGGAACCTAAGTCTAAGCATCTGAAAGAGGCAAAAAGGGTTCTTAGATACATCAAAGGAACACTTGGTGTATGACTAAAATATGCTGCTACAAGAGAACCTAAGTTGATTGGTTATTCAGACAGTGACTAGGGAGGATGTAGAGAAGACCTTAAGTCAACTACTGGGTATTGCTTCAGCATTGGATCGGCTGTGTTTTCTAGGCAAACTAGTAAGCAAGATACAATTGCCCAGTCAACTGCAGAAGCAGAGTATATGGCGTTATGTGCTGCAACAAATCAAGGCATTTGGCTGAAACGTCTACTAGAAGAGCTAAACTTCAATGTTGCAGGAGGAGTTCCAATCTATTGTGACAACCAGTCAGCCATTGCTATTGGAAAGAATCCAGTACAACACATAAGAACAAAGCACATCCAAATCAAGTATCATTTCGTTAGAGAATCAGAAAGAAAGGGGAACATTCAACTGAGATACTGTATGGGTGAAGAACAGTTGGCTGACATTTTCACTAAAGCATTGGGAGGACCTACTTTTGAAAGATTCTGTGAACAGCTTGGTTTGAGTGACAAAATGGCAAGTGGGAGTGTTGGGTAATACCATTTTGGTTCTCAAACCGAACTGAGAAAATGTAAGTGGAGTTAAGAATGAAAAACAGTTAGTTAATCTAATGGAGTTGTTGAAACAGTGTTGTAGCAGTGTTTTTGAGGTTGCTTGTAAGACTAAGCTAAGTTTGGTGTTAAGTGGGAGTTGTTGTGCACTAGTTAAATAGAGTTGTTGTTGTAATCTCTATATGTATGTCTGTTTTGTATTGTAGCAACATATATGAAAATCGGATGAGTTTTTTCTATGTATTTTTTCTCTCTAATGTTCTCAAACAATTCTCAAAATAAACTTAATCTCAAAACAGAACAGATAAATGCAGAGAAGTCTTTAAAATCAACACGAAGGCAAATTCATGAAAAGGCAGGAATAGTATGAATCAAGGATTCAATACAACAATTGTTAAACCAAAATTGAACAGATTGATCAATAAAACTAATAAAGTATCAAATTTCATCAAAGAAAGTATTGATTGGTATACCAAATCAACAATTTTGAATTTTTTAGAGTTTAGTTTGTTTATATGTTTTTTTTTAAATGAGATAGGATTGGTGTTTATTTTGAAGGTACCACGTGGCATTGTTATAGCTTTTCTTAAAACTTTATTTTTGCTGATATGGAAGCATGGAGAGGCTCCAAAATCCTTTAAGAGATATATGGTTGAGTACTCACATGATTTCTTAATAAAGATTAGTGAAACTTGGAAACTGAATAAACATAGAATTTTCTCCATTATACTGAATAATTTAGAACTTAGGAATTGTAGGGTTTTTTTTTTACCGAAACGGGATATGAGCCGGACCCCTCCAGAAATTCTCAAAGGCCAAAAGACTGAAGAGCGATTTTGGAAATACTGAAATAGTTTCAATCCGATGTGGGATTCTTGATCTGAAACCAAGCAAAACGTAAAAATCCGAGACTTAAATAAACACTGCACTTTTATTAGACCATTCGTAACCCTAGAGAAATCAAAAGTTTAGTATAATTTAAAACTCAATAAACCCTTCCAAAAATAGGCGTCTGCCATTTTAGATGCAAAGAAAACATGATATACTTTAGTAATAGGCGAAAGAATAGTTCGTTATGTTTTCACTGCATTCCTAATATTGAGAATAGCCCTCACGTCTGTATTTATAGTCCAATTTATATGTTTCTGAGATCTGATCCGATGTGGGATAACAAATCAGTGAACAAACAGCACTTTATGGAATAGATGGAGCATTAAAGCCCATTTCAATTAAGGCCCAATAATATTCGAGACACTCTCTCTGTTTTGTAAAATATTAAAATCTATTGTGGGGTTGAAGGTTGAGAAACAACTAAACGAGGAGACATTACTATTGTTTAAGCTTACAACAGGTTGAGTTTAATAGCTCTGTATACATAATATATATGACCATACAGATTATTCAAATCGAAAATTAAAAAATAATGATTATTCGAATAGGGGCCATGATTTTAATGTGTTGGTAAAGCAGTATATAAATGGTGTTTTTGCATGTGATTTATACGAATTAAAAGTATAACGTGATATCGTTAACTTAATTCATTCATGATGTTTAATTGATACAATTTAAAAAATATTTATAATAAACTTAGTTAATATTAGGAAAAATTCTAGAAAAATACATTAACTATTTATCTATTTCCACAAAAATACATACAATTTTAACGTACCCAAAACAATACACAAACGAATTATTTTTTCCATTAAAATACACAAATTCTTAAATTGTATCAATTAAACACCCAAGAGTTGATAAAAAATAATATCCATTAATGTTATAATTAAAAATATTTTTAAAATTTCAAATATATATATATATAATTCTAAAGAAAATCTTTAAAAAATTGTAAACAATTAATTCTTTTAATTATTGAAAAAGAAGATTAAAATTCTAAAATATTTATGTATGTTATATCTTTCACATCAAAATTACATGTAACATAATTATATACAACTTCTTATGTTATTATATTTTCACATAACACTCTCATCTAAGTAACATAGAAAATAATATAAAAATAATTTATTTAAAAGTAATATTATTTTATGATGCTATTGTTTAAAGTTTTTTTTTTAAACAATGGTAACTATATTATGGGAATTGTAAGATGAATCTAAACTTTATATTTTAGCTTTTAGAATTTTTAGAATTTTCAAAGAGTATTAGGAATGTTCTATGTTTTTTGAATTTTGTTGTTTAAAAATATTTTAGAATTACTTTAGAGTTTTCTACAGTTCTTTAATTTTTTAAGAGTGTCATATGTTTTTCAAAATTTTAAAAATATTTTTTAATTAAAACATTAATGGATATTATTTTTTATCAACTCTTGGTTGTTTATTGGATACAATTTAAGAGTTTGGATATTTTATTGGAAGACAAAAATAGTTCATATATTTTTATGGGTACTCTAAAAGTTTATGTATTTTTGTGGAAGTAGATAAATAGTTAATGTATTTTTATAGAATTTTCCCTATTATTTACTAAGTTTATTATAAATATTTTTTTCTGATAAACGTATTAATATTAAATATTTAAGTAAAGAATTCTATTTTTAAAAGAAATATTATTAAATTAATTTTATACGAAAATATTTAATTTTTTAATTGATGCTAAAAATCTTTTAATTGTGTTTGGTTATATGGATAACAGATAATTAATTTTGAAGGTTGTTTGGATACATGAATATAAAGTTAAGATACAATGACATTTTTGCCATTAATGAGAGTTTTTTTTCTTTATTCTAATGGCATTTCATGTAAAATTGTTAGCACTTAAATGTTAATTTCAAATTGTGTTTCCCTTTTAATAGTATAGAAGATACAAAAAAAAAGTTCACACAAAAAAATTAAAATTTTGTTCTTAAGCAAATAAAACCTTTTTAAAAAAACTAAATTTAATTGTTGATGCCCCTAAATAGACAGCAGGAATATTGAATTGTGTGAAGTGTTAATGCGTGTGAACAAGCTAAGCATGGCTCCAACCTGAAAATGAATAACAAATAAACCAAAGTTTGGTATATACAACTTTCTCTATTTTATAGAGAAGTTAGGATATGTAATAGGGGTTTTCGACCCTTCCAAAAATTCTTAAAGGCCAAAAAGACGAAAGATGAGTTTTGGAATTAATTTTAAACAATAAATTTAAGACAGAAGATTTGATGGGGGTTTATTCATAAATAAACCCTTTCCAAAAATAGGCGAAAGAATAGTTCGCTTTGTAAAATCGATGTGGGATGTCTAATCAATGAGTGTATTAATGGGTTTATTTCTTAATATCTGGACTTAATGGGTCATAAAAGCCCATTTATGTTTAAGCCACATCTAAATATGCTCTCACTTATTTTTTAGCTTTTACAACTTACTAGGTTTTCATTTGTGTAGCCGTTGGTAAAGACTTATATCATGTGAGTAAATTAATCAAAACCTAATTTTGCTTGCGAAAACACTAGAAACCTTCACTTTCTTGCTGTGCACTCAATCCTCGCAAGAAGCTAGTAACGTCAAGAAAGCTCGTAGAGTGGTAGGCTAAGCCTTACAATCTGTATCTCTCATCTGTATTTGACCTTTGATTTTGCTTTGGAATTCGAAATAAACGATAGAGAAGATATCGATAAAGCATACAACAACTCGAGTTAGTAGTTGTGATTTGGCCGTTGGCCATTTCTATCTGTGACCAAACCAATAATTTTTATTTCCAGTGTTCTCCTATAGTGTATAAGAAAATGAATCACAGAAAAATAGTGTATCAAACGGAGAAAATGTTGTCCTAAGTTATTCGGTTTAAGAAAATAATAGAATTGAAGAGAAAGGTTGACGATATATTTACCAATAACCTTAGATACCTCTCAAACTAAGACCCAATTGTAGATACCTCTCAGACAAAATTTGTAAACGTAGATACCTTCCATATTAAAGTTTGAAACTTAAATACCCATAAAATATAAAGTTTCAAACCTAAAACTCCATAAACCTGAGTTATTGTTGGTTTACTGTTTTGAAAATATATTTTAACCAGTTAAAACTATTTATAAACCGGATTATGATTCGATTTCAAAATATAAACCGGATTGCAACCTGATTTCAAGTTATTAACCATATCCCAAACCCAAACGTATTTTTAAAAAAATCCCTAAATTGAAGAACAAATCCCTAAATCTTATTCTTCTACACTGCAAAATTACGATTGAGCGGTGATCTGAAATGACCAATTGATCGGTGATGAAGTTGTTCCTGGTTCCTTCCCAAAGAACGGTTACGATGCTGCAACGACACTGAGCTTGAAGATGATTCCTTCTCATCGATCATTTTGAAGCTGACCAATTGACGTTTAACGAAAAAGAGGTGGTGTGATCTATGAAGAGACTCGTGGTGTTCTTAAGACCCGATTACAACTACAATAATAACCTCATATCCAACCCGGAAAAAAATCTCAAATTGAAAATCACCAAATCACAATAAGAACCCTAGAAAAAGTTATTTGCAATACAATAATTTGAGTTTCGTTAAGAGTTTCAATATGTCTTTAAACTTACCAAAAGAATTATGAAACCACCTTAATGCAAAAAAAAACACAAAGAAATCATGTTAGCTATACGACAATGTGAAATCTTGATCATAAGTTTAGAAAGAAAAGGTCCCTTTTCTCCGCTATCATTGTCGTGTTCTTTGCTGTGTTGATTGTAAGATATTCTTCAGTCATAGTGAATTGGGGAGAAACTATGAACTCAATCAAACGTGTAATAAATTTTTTTTGGGGGCAGTCAAAGTGATTTAAGTTTCAATGCTTTGAGTTAAGGAAAACGCTTAATCTGTTTCGCTCGTCATTTAACTTTGTTTGTTTTCCTTTGAAATTTCCTGCTTACTGGAGTTTAGCCGGAGAGAGAACAATGACCAGTTTCAGAGAAGACAAAATCGATCTCAGCTCGATCAAATAAATCAATGTAATCTGTAATGATCCATACGCCACTGAATCCTCTAGCGTAGATGAATCAATCTCTGGCAGTGATCCTCACTGTCCGATCAAACCAAAACAACCGAAACATTTTATCTCAAAGTTTTGTGTCCCCTCATTGACCAAAAGGTACGAGAATGGTTCAAATTCAAAATCAGAACCGGCGATTTATCAATTTCTTATCTATTTGTGTTATTCTAACCACTTTTGGTTTCGAATTTGACTCCGATTTGTTAAGTTGTGACAGTTAAGGGTCGAATTTTAATCGGGTTGGGTTTTAATTCGGTTTGGTATTGAGCTTAGGTAGTTTGATATTGGGTTTAGATTGTAAACCGAAAAAATCAACATTTGTGGGTTTTTAGCTTTGAAACTTTTAATTTGAGGGTATTTAGGTTGGAAACATTGTCGGGAGACGTATCTATAATGGGATCTTAGTTTGAGAGGTATCTAACGTTATATAATAGTTCTCATGGATAAATACATCGTCAGCCCAAAGAAAAAATGTTGAAAATATTAAAAAATGTTACACCTTGTCAACGTAGATTTTTTTGCTTTTTTTTTTGAATTTATTGTGTTAAACCTACACAACTTGAGTAAGACAATTAATGAAGTGTAACACTTCCATGTTTTAATTCAAAGATTATAATAACGGGCGACTCTTTATAGTGTAACTCTCGTAATGAATTTATCGAATTCGTTCAAGTTTGACTTTGAGGTTACCTTATAAATTTCTTGTTTCTTGTGATACCCATACCATCTCAATCGAAAATTTTACTCAATCTTCTCTATCTCAAAAGAAAAATAAGAAAACAAAAGGTGCAATGGAAGGTAGCTTCAAAGCTCTTATCTACGATTCTAATTGTGACTCTATGTGCCACTACTCTATTAAGGCATGGGCTCACTGAGTTTAACGTTAAACGTCCATTTCTGGCTTCCCCATCGATCCCCCGTAATGGTTGTCCTCGCTCTTGAATGTACAAGGTTGCGAAATCAAAATCTTTAAATCTGTTTTAACTGGTAAATTTGAAAACATTGGACCCACATGTTGCAAGGTGTTTAAGGAAGTGGATACAAATTTTTTGGCCAAAATTTTTTCCATTAAATCCTTTATTCCCTCCTCTTCTCAAGGATGTTTGTTCTCGCATCATCGCAACTGCACCCACACACACGAAGCCTCACTTCCCTATTGTTCCCGGGTTTTCTCTCCCTGGTTCTCCGATCGATCTCACAAAATGTTTGTCATCACTTATCAACATTCCATTTTGCGTAGGTGAAATCTACAAATCAGTTTCCACATAAAACTTTTGTCATATTGAACCTATTTGTTGCAAGGCGTTTTCGGCTATAGATGAAAAATGTTGGCCAAAAATGTTTCCACTAAATCCGCTCTTCCCTCCTCTTCTCAATACTGAATGTTCTCGCATCAACTAAACCACTCCTACACACAAGTGAAAAGTAGCTATAGAACCATACTTAAAAATGCTTTGAATTAAGCTTATACTTCTAATATTCTCAAGAGTTTGTTCTATTCAATTCAGTCAGGAAAGATATTCATGTGTATGGTTTGATTGTTCTAGATTTTAGCATCTAAAAATAATAATTATAACTAGATTTAAACCCGCGGTGTACCGGGGTAAATTATTTTAAAATAAATTTGTAGTTTTGTTTTTAATAAATATTTATATTTTATTCGTGTAACTTTAAGTCTTAAAGCATTCAGAATTTCTTTCTTATTCTATTTCTTTCTTATCTTTTTTCGAAATAGAATAAAAATATATTATATATAATATATATAAATGTAAATTGCTATTTTTGTTTTGTTTACTCTTTATAATTTTTTGTTTCTTTAAAATTAATCCATTATAATATATTTAATGTAGTTTTAGCATCGAATTACAAAAATTATGATCTTGAAAGTTAGATCATCGAATAAAGACTTGAGAATGCACGGAGAGTCAAACATCTCTAGCCGTGCTAAAAACCTCTCCAATCACATATACGGTAACACAAAGATACCTTTCATCTTCTAATAATTCTTCATAACATACAACGATTATATTATTCTTGCAATATTCTAAAATCAAGTACACTTTATAATAATAGTTTATTTATTAATAATATATAGTTTAAACTTTTTTATATCCATTTTAGGACGGGAAATATGTTCCGTGTTGTAATCTTCGAAAATTACCAATCTCATAAGCATTTTTTAAAAATAATTATCGGTTTGAGAACTTTTATTTTAGCCCAACAAATAAGAATTGGGTAAGAGATTAGAATAGAATACACATAAGTCTCGTTTATGTTTTTTTTTTAATTTTTGATGTAAAATCAATTCTTTATTTTTGTACAAAACTATTAGAAATTATAAAAAATCATTTTTTAATACCCAAAATACTCATCCCGAAGTTGATCATTCACAAATTAGTGAGGGTTTGAAAATTAAATTTATCTACCCATTTTTCCTGATCCCGTCATGCTACCCAAAATTTTGCATTCAGTATTTTATTGAGAACAGTTTATATATTAATAACAGTTTAAACTTGTTTTATAATTTATATTTTGAAAATTTTCTAAGGTTTGAAACTTAAAAATTTAAGTCTATCCATTTTAGGACGGGAAATATTTTCCGTGCCGTACCCGTTGATAATTTTCTATCTCATAAGCATTTTTGAATAATTATCGGTTTGAGAATTTTTATGTTAGTCCAACAAATAAGGATTGGGTAAGGAATTAGAATGGAATATGTATAGTTTATGTTTTTTTGTAAAAAGAAGTTTTAATTTTTTTACAAAACTATTGGAAATTATATAAAATTTTACATATTTTCAACAAATTCTCTAGTTTTTGATAATTGAATTTGTCTACCCATTTTTCTCGATCCCGTCCTGCTACCCAAAATTTTCGTTCAGTATTTTATTAGGAATAGTTTATATATTTTGAAACCGTATTAGACCGGATAAAATTTTAAAATTTGGATGATTGTTAAGTCGTTAAGTCAATATTCCTGCTTATTAGGATTTAGAATTATTTTTTTCTTTTTTTTATAATATGACTCTAAATCATTGTTCAAAAATTTTAGTCGATGTGGGACATTGAACACATATTGTTTTCATCGATTGAGTAATATATGTATGTTTTAAAAAAAATCAATTGCAACGTATGTAAAACAAATTCTAAATTTTTATTAATTATATATATTATATGAAAAATTCAAATCAAATTAAAAAATAAAATCAAACAAAGATGATAGGAGAATCATAATTTTAAATTTTAATCAAAATCTTCCACTTATAATAGCAAAAATAAATTAATATGCTATAGATCTCAACTCTTTATTTTGCAAATGGTTAATAATTTTTTTTAATATAATTTTAATTTTTCGTTCTTAATTAATAAAAGAGAGAAAATGAGTTTTAATTTGTGAAAACTGATAATTATTTAAAATATTTAGTATTTTAATTTAATAAAAAATCTTGTTTGGATGTAATGATAAAATCATCTCATTTAAATGCTCTTGAAATAGTGTTTGTCTATAAAGAATATAATATTTTTTTAATAATGTTTGGATGCAGAGCTGAAAATATCTCATTTAATTACTTTTGAAAAATTGTTTGGCAATAGGTCTAATAGTACCTTTTTTTAATAGTATAGAGATATAAGTTTCTGACGCTGTAAAAAAAAACTCTGGCATAATCTTTACACTTTTCATCTATTTATTCTTGAAAAGCTTACAGTTCAGTAACTGAAATCAACACTGCTGGACATGTAGGAAACATATTGAGAGATAACAAACTTTCCCTCTCACTGACATTTCGTCTAGCAAATTAATGTTCAATGCTTAGAAACAATCTTTGAGTTGCACAAAATAACAATGTAATTATACATAGCGTTCACGAATTTGTAATTATAATAAAGCAGAGGACGTTAAAAAAAACCACTCTGTTCATATAGTAATGCTGAAATCAGATTCAATGGACGGTTGGGTTCTTTTGTCAAATTCAAAACATGTGGGTGAAAAGTAAAACATTCTAAAACTAAAAGGAAAAAAATTCGAAAAAAGAAAGAAAAGGAACCTGTCAGACCACCGTGCGACCACCCCGGCAAGGTAAGACCAAGCCGAGTAACGATCCTCTACAGCACCGGATGCATCCGAAGATGGTCGTAGCCGTTAATCACGCTCTGAACGCACGGTCATGGTTCATCAACCAGGATTAAGGGCCTGTCTACTTAGAAATCAAAGATACAGAGGTACGAACCTATAGAACAGATCCTGTTCAAGTAAGGTCGCGACAGCTATTGCTTTCTCAATCTTATATATACAACGAATTTTCTTTACAGACAAGCGATGTGGGACAAAGTGCCATATCTTGTAACTTCCAGTGTTATTTCCGTTGAATTAGTGTGTTATACGGCTAAGGCCCACTTAGTTAAATATTTAAAGCCCATTCCTAACTTATTGCTCCATATTTTGCTTTTAAACCAGACGGTACATCTCGTCTAAACCGAATTTGATCGTAATCATGTTAGAGCCATCTCGTCAAGATTGTCGATTTTATTGGAGATCTTAATTAGTCTAATCTCCTATTAATAGAAAAAATCGGATATTATGTCTGGTTTGATAGTCAATGCATAAACGAGACACATAAATTTGGCTCTATGTGCAATTTGCAGATTTATAAGTCATAAATATAGTGTTTAAAAAATAATTACCTTATACAGTAAATGAAATAACTTGCAAGTAGCAAACCAAACACAAAACGAGATGTTACAGAACTTGGCCAACTTGTTCCATGACGTACGCGGTTCTGAAAACAAAAAACGTGTTTTTCATCTCAAACAACGACATTCAAAGGTTGCTGCTACAAGTTATGAATATATTCTACAAACTAAGTTACCAATTTTTTTTATAATTTACCAAAAAATATATTCAACAAGTTTATTTTGGGAGTACTAGGCAAAATTAGTTAGGCTTTTGTCTTTTGTTTATACAACTTTTTTGCGTAAAGAATAATAAGATATCATTTTGAGTTTCAGACTTTTCTGATAAAAAATATATATGGTTTCGGTCTAATATTTTTGGGTTAACGGGTTGTAGCTCCCCCACAAAGTTTCAATTAAAGGTGTATCCCCACAAAAATTTTAACTTCGGGTTGTATCCACATCATGAAACTTAGATGGGTTGTATCCCCACAAAACTTTAAATTCGGGTTATATCCTCATATCCGTTAATTAGTAATGATTTCTGTTATGTATGACACTAAACCAAATAAAAAAAAATTAACCAATAATCTGGTTTAGGAGATATTTTACTTAAAAGCTAAAACTCATATGCTAATGACTACTAAACTCTCTCTTTGATATCAAAGGTTTAACAAAAAAAAACCTAAAACGTCGAAGAAATAAAACGATAGAGGAAGAAGAAGAACTCTAGAAAAACAGATCTTTCTCATCAGTTGATTCGAAGGAAATATTTGGATTTTAGGTTTATGATGAGGTAAGAGATTTGAACTCTATTTCCTTGTTGATTGAAATTAGAAATTTTTTTTTCAATTTAAAAATTTTCAGTTCAATTCTAGCATCTGATTTCGATTTGAATAATTTCGAACTATAATGTCTTGTTGAATTTGTTCAATTTTGAACCATAATTTATAACCCAAAACTATATTCGTTTTTCAAACTTGATTTGGGATTTTCGATTTCACACTTGAAAGCTTGTTTTTGGTTGCAGTGATGAAAACGATGTTGGGAGAGAGATGTTGGAAGATGAGAGTGATCATAGTGACCCATAATTTGTTTGTTCTGATGTAGAAGAAACAGATTCTAGTGAAAGTGACTCTGATTCTAGTGTTGATGAAGAGTTGGAGCAAAGGCTTGAGTTAGAAATTGAAAATTTTGTAGCTCACTTTATGGATGAGTATCCAATGCGTCATAATGCATGTTCAGAAAGTGACGAGGACTCTGAAGAAGAGGTTGAAGTTGTTGCAAATAGAAGAGAACATATCAGAGTCATCAGACGGAGAGGGGATGGGAATTTATAGTTAGGACAAGTGTTTTGCAGTGGTCTTGCATTTAAAGAAGTTGTGTTGGATTATGCTTTAAATACTGGTCGCAACATTAGACAAAATAGATATGAGAAAATGAAGCTTGGATATGAATGTGGTATGGCAGGTTACAAATGGCGAATCTATTGCGCACTAAATAGAAAAAAGAATATGTGGAAGGTCACAGTTTATCCAAGGACTGATCATACTTGTACTCAGAATGGAGAGTGTTTGATGTTGACGGATCCAGTGATTACACATTTGTTTTTGGACAAGATAAGACAAGATAATGTGATGCCCATGAAGATTCATGAAATGATTAAAGATCAATGGAAGCTTATTGCTACAAGGGATCAATGTCAAGAAGCTAGGAAAAAGGCGTTAAAGTGGATTAAGAAAGAACATAAAGATATTTTTGAACATATCCGAGGCTATTGCAAAGAGATCACAAATTCAAACGAGGATTCGAAAGTGGAAATTGAAACAATCCCAGTGCCAAATGATAAAGAGTTATTTGATCGGTTTTATGTGTGCTTCAATATTCTTAGAAGGACATGGAAAGCGACATGTCGTCCGATAATAGGAGTGGATGGTACTTTCCTGAAAGGTACAATCAAAGGTCAACTATTAACTGCTATTGGTCGAGATCCATATAACAAAATATATCCAATAGCATGGGTTGTTGTACAAGTAGAGAATGAGAATAATTGGTTCTGGTTTATTCAAAGGATCAAGGCTGATTTGGCTTTTAGTTTTTAATGTTGTTTCAGATTTTTGGAGAAAGTCCTGGAAGTCAAGCTACACAACTCATGTCACAAGTGGTTGACGAGTAGAAAAGTAGAAGAGTATAAGTCAAGTGAATTCTTTTTATTTTAAGCAGCACCACTCCCAACATGGACCTTGTTTTTTTTCTTATTTTTGCCTTCTTAAAAGAGATTTTGTGGTTCTCGTGGATGCTTTTAGATCTCTCTAAATTTAAATATCATATTTTAGTTTCAATTAACTTGTTTTTATCACCAATGGTTGATCAAATAAGCACAATTGATGTGTTTGGTACTATTCGATTGTGTTGTTGGACTGAGTTCATCATTATGAATGTTGATTTACAATAAAATGGGTGAAAGATGATATTGAATAAGCAAAGTTGTAGAGGTTTCATAGAAATTGTTGACACAATCAATTTGTTTTTCAATTTAATTTTAAACCTTTGATATCAAAGAGAAGGTTCAGTTTTGACTAAAATTAAGGCTCTTTGTCTATTGCTTAACGATTCTGTTTGTGACTTCTAAATTCTGAGAGATGATTTATATTCTCCTGTTTGATTTCTCACTCTGTTTGTGTTTGGAGAAGAGAAATTTGTGATTGTGATTTGAAAGTCTTTATGTTTTACTCATTTTTGTTTCTCTATGTTAAGATCTTTTGTTCGTCCATTTACTAGTAACCATTTAGTAACGACCAAGTACGTGACTATCTATGACACCCACAAATATAGTGTTAGTTAAATCCATTTTCTCTTGTCCATATGGACAACGTAGCCTCCATAAAAGCAAGCTCAAGCAGACCAGAAATGTGCAAAGTTTTTCCAGCCGAAAGGTGATCACTTGACATTGCTAGCTGTATATGAAGCTTGGAAGGCTAAAAACTTCTCAGGTCCATGGTGTTTCGAAAACTTCATACAATCATGATCGTTACGACGAGCTCAAGATGTGAGGAAACAACTTCTTAGCATTATGGACAATTAAGTACCTAAACTAGTATTTAGTTTAGCTTGTAATAATGATGTGTGACAATCCAAGTCCAGATTCTCAACGTGTGATTTTTATGTTTGCAGATATAAACTTTGGAAAGAAAAACAATCACAGCAGGTTTGGTATGCCAACTTGAAATCTACTGTTTTACTTTGGTTTGGTATGTCTTAGATAAAATCAAAGTTTTCCTCTCTGTGTGAGTATCTTGTATTTTGACTTTGCTGTTGCAATTATTTGCAGCAAGAGCTATTTGCGCGTGGAAAACTTGCAATGTTGAGGACTTGCAATCAACTTCTCCGGTGACTCTAAAAGGTCATGTATCTGCATCCTTTTCTAGTTTCTTTGTCCAACATTCAAAAGTCATAATCGACTTTTTCAGTTATAACACATCCACTCCTTGTCTTTGTTAATTCTTTTTCTGTTTTCACGCAGGGCAATCTGAAGATCTGTCCCAAAATAAGGGAAGAAGTCTGATGCTAGATTTAGTGGCGGCGGTTGTGGAGGTGAAGCTTCTCTGCATCAGAATATGCCAAGATTCTCACAATTAGATTCCACAATGTCGCAAAATCATTTTGTTCTAGTGTTTCTTGGTTGTATATAGTGTATTTTGTGTTTATGTCCATTATATGTCCATGAAGCATTTTATCTCCATGCTCTACCAAGCATATCTACCAAACGTTGACCACATGGATGTATATGAACCGATTTAAGGATAATTTGCTGATAAATTGTGTCATGGACAACTTAATGTCATGAAAATTTCTTGGATATTTTGTTTAGTTGGCACTCACGAGTTCACATGTTTTTAATGTTTTGGTATCCATGTGGTCACGTCCACGACTACTAAATAAATTTTTGTATGAAAAAGTTTAGGTGGATGTATTATTTTGTGGATATCGAAAGAGTGATATATTAGTATTTTGTCCCAATTTAGCTAGTTTTTTCATATTGTTTTCGAGTCTTTTCTAGTCTTTTTGTGTCTTTTCAGGTATTTTAAGGCTCTGGAGCATGGATTGAAGATGTTGGAAGACATTGGAACAAAAGGAGCAAATTTGAGCCAAAAGACGATTTTCCGCCTGCGCGAGCATCTGCTCGGACCTGGCGAGCACCTGCTCGACTTATTTTACCTAGGGACGCGTTTTTATTTTATTTTATTTTATTTTTAGAATAAATAGAGGCCAGCCGCCTCAGACTTGTATCACGTTCATTTTCAGACTTCAGTTCTTCGTTCTAGGTTTATTTTGGTTTTCAAGACTCCACCACTTTGTTCTTTTCGATTTGGATTTATATTATTCAGCTTTGGATCTCTATTCCCCTACTGTTGATCAATTCACAACTTGTTTGAGAAGTTTTCCTGAACCTTGTTCTTTCAATAAATCATGAACTCATCTCCTTGCTTTGTTGTGTTTGTTTTTGCTATGTGTGAGTAGATCCTTAGCTAGGTTAAGATTTTCAATGGTGATTTAGGTTGTTAATGGCTGAGCACAAATAGGATTGGAATTTATATGTCTTCGCCAATAGGGGTTCGTAATGCTTAGATTAGTTTGATCACCTAGTCTATGATTTTTAGGTTAAACTTATTCATGAGAGTGCTCTAGGTTGCTAGAAAAATCATTGGTGAGCAATTGGTGCATAGCCAACGAGAGTTGATTGCTGCGATTGATTGTGAACATATTGAACTTATTTGTTAATGCTTATCGTCTTCGTTAGATTCAGGCGAGAGTTTCGGTATCTAGGTTGTTAGATAAAGGTGTCGATACATCACGAGAGTGGGGCGACATTCATTTGTGTTCGAGTTCTAGACCGGTAGTTAATTAGCCCTAAATAGTTGCTCAGCCTTGTCTCCGAATCACCGGCGAAACGCCTTAACCTAGTGCTTTTTATTAATTGTTTTACACCGATTTATTTAATTATTTGTTGTTCCGAAAATTACACAAAAACCATATTGTCTTAGCTTTGAATTAAAATCTCATAATTTCATAGTGTAACCTTGGTCTCTGTGGATTCGATTCCTTTTATACTATTGCGATTGTTCTGTGTACTTGCAGTATTTAATTGGGTTAAAACATTGAACATCAAGTTTTTGGCGCCGTTGCCGGGGACCAATTGCGTTACCTTTGATTTTTGATTTTGTTTTCAGTCTAAGAAACTACTGATCTTTATTTTTATTTGTTTCTGCTATGTGTCAGGTGCATGACCAGTAGAAGAACAAGAAGAAATTACACCGAAAATTTAATCATCCACACCAACGAAGAGTTAGCTCGCATCGAACGTCAAAACCGTCAAAAGAGACTTACAGCTGCTCTGGTCATCATGGCTGAACAAGACAATGGTATGGCTGCTCAGTTACAGTTGCTAAGGGATCAGATTGCTCAGTTGAGAAGGGAGCAGCCACAATCTCCACGAGTTCAGCCGGGTATAGGGGATTCGGATAATCCCCATGCATTCTATCAAAACTGCTCAGCTATTGTTTCTCCAACAATTCAGAGGCAAGACTATGAGATCAAGCCTCAGATGATCAAATTGGTGAAACAACACCTCTTTCATGGACTGCCAGCTGAGATACCGATGGATCACATCGAAAACTTTGAAGAAATCTGCAGCACCACCGGTTCTAATGGAGTACCGCCAGAGTTTCTTAAATGCAAGCTGTTTCCGTTTTCTCTTGCTGACAAGGCTCAGAGGTGGTTGAAGTCATTGCCAGCTGGTTCTTTGAGGACGTCGGATGAAGTTAGAGCTGCTTTCTTGGACCACTTCTACACTAAGTCTAAGACAGCCGCTCTATGGAACAAGATTTCATCTTTCCAACAACATTCTGGTGAAGCTTTTTGTGAAGCTTGGGAGAGACTGAAGGAATACCGTAGGGAGTGTCCTCATCATGGTTTTAAAGATGAACAGATTCTGGGAATATTTTATGATGGAGTTGAATGGGATTACAGCAATGCCCTAAATGCTGCGAGTAACGGGTCTTTTATGACCAAGACTAAAGATGGTGCTTTTGAGCTGATAGAGAACTTTGCTTCAAGCTCTAGCAACAGGTCTTCTGAGTATGATAGGTCCAAGAAAGTTAACAGTGTGGACACTCAAAAGATTGATGAGCTGACAGTGAAGGTAAATCTACTCCTATACGAAAGTCAAAGACTGGTCAAGTTTATGGAAGAGAATGGGGCTGCGCCTATTTCTCAAAAGTTTGAAGAAGATGACGATGCTGGAGTGCATGAGGTTAACTATGTGAGTGGTCAGGGATATGTCCAAAACCGTGGGTTCAATCAAAATTATCGGAGCCACCCTAACCTCTCCTACCGAAGCACCAATGTCGAGAACCCACAAGACCAAGTTTATCCGCAATAAGGGGGTATCACTCAGTTGCCACAAGCTCAAGGTTTTCAAAAGTTTTACTCCAGTAATACTCAGGGGAAGCAGTACGTCCCTAATCAGAATCAGAATCGGTTCCAAGGAGAAAACCAACAACAAAACGTCCAATTCACGGCACCACAACAAGCTGCCTCCGCGCCTACATCTCAAGATGAACTGAAAAATCTTATGCAGTAGCTGATGGTTAACCAACAGAAGGCGTCTACTGAGATTAATGCCAAGGTAGATCACATGTACACTGATTTAAACGCGAAGTATGAAGCTGTTACCGCGCATGTGAAGAAACTTGATACACAAGTAGCTCAAACCACCGAGGCTATCAAGCGACCAGCTGGAGCTCTTCCAGGTAAAGGTGAACTTCCCAGGAATGAATATCACGTGAATGCTGTTGAGTTGAGGAGTGGAAAGTTGCTGGTACCGCCTACGATGAGAACCTTCCACGGAAAGGCTAAGGAGAAAAATTCCGGGCATCAGGCTCAAGGGAGTGATTTTGCTGAGAAAGATGGACATGTTGAGGTTGGATCAAGCTCAGGAACACCTCTGGGAACTGTTCCAAACGAACCTGAAGAAAAATTTTCCGAGCACCCTAATTCTGCTTCGGAGCACCTGCTCCCACAGGGTGCTCGGCCGAAAATCTCAAAAACTCCTGAAACTCCACCAGAACGAGTCTACGTACCTAAGGTCTCTTATCCAGTACCTCAAAAGAAATCTCGCAAGGATTTGGAAGATGCAAAGTGCAAGGAGATGCTTAAGGACTTGACGGTGAAGCTTCCTTTGGTTGATGCCGTACAAATGATGCCTTCTCTCAAGTGATACATGAAGGAGCTGGTAGCTGGTAAGGTTGTTGAGGAAAAGAATGTAATGATTGTCTCTAAGGAGTGCAGCGCCATACTTCAGAGTAAGGTATTAAAAAAGAAACAAGACCCAGGGAGATTTGTTATCTCGGTGAAGATAGGACCGTGCACGTTTGCGTGTTCTCTGTGTGACTTAGGTTCCAGCGTCAATCTGATGCCATATTCTGTGGCTAAGCGTCTGGGATTCACCAAGTTCAAGCCTACAAAGATCTCATTGGTTTTTGCGGATCGGTCTACAAAGCTTCCGGTGGGTATTATTGAAGATATGCACGTCCGAATTGGGGATACATTTATCCCAACTGATTTTGTGGTTCTGGAACTTGATGAAGAACCCAAGGACCCACTGATTCTGGGTAGAGCTTTCTTATGCACAGCTCGTGCTATCATTGATGTTGAAGAAGGCATAGTTGATCTCCGTCTTGGAGATATGTTAGTTCAGTTTGAGATGAGCAAGCTTCTCAAGAAACCGATGATTGATGGACAGACATTCATGATCCATGATGGGTCAGTAATATCAGAAGATGTGGTTGAAGAAATTTTGGCGAATGATCCATTAGAAGTCGCTTTGACTAAACCCGAGGGTGAACACGGTTTTCTGAGTGAAGACACCCATGGATTTACTGAGTTTCTTGATTCCAACATCAGAGTGGATGACAGAGATAGATTTCTGAGCCTGGGAGAAGGCACAAAAATCGAAGACAAGGGAGCACCTCAGCGAGCACCCCACCGAGCACAAAGAGCACCTGCTCCGAAAAATCTGATTTTGGGAGGCTATTGGAGTTAGCTGAAAGCTCCAAAGCTTGAATTGAAGACCCTCCCAGCAGGGCTCAGGTATGTTTTTCTTGGTCCGAACTCCACTTATCCAGTTATAGTGAATGCGAATTTGAACAATGTAGAGATTACCTTACTTTTGTGTGAATTGAGGAAGTATAGGAAGGCTCTAGGATATTCACTAGATGATATCACTGGTATATCCCCTGACTTATGCATGCACAGGATACACCTAGAGGACGAATCTATGACTTCTGTCGAGCATCAGAGGCGGTTAAACCCTAACCTCAAGGATGTCGTCAAGAAAGAGATCATAAAACATCGGGAGGCTGTTGTGATTTATGCGATTTACGACAAGTGGGTCACTGTGCATGTAGTTCCTAAGAAAGGAGGTACCACAGTGATTAAAAATGATAGGAGTGAACTGATACCAACTAGGACAGTAACCGGACATAGGATGTGCATAGATTATCGGAAATTGAATGCTGCTACTCGCAAATATCATTTTCTGTTACCATTTATTGACCAGATGCTAGAGCGTCTAGCTAATCATCCATATTACTGTTTCTTAGATGGTTTTCAGGATTTTTCCAGATTTCCATCCACCCGGACGATCAAGAGAAGATGACATTCACATGTCCTTATGGCACCTTCGCGTACCGTCGTATGCCATTCGGTTTGTGTAATGCTCCAGCAACGTTTCAATGTTGTATGATGTCTATATTTACTGACCTTATTGAGGATATTATGGAAGTATTTATGGACGACTTTTCTGTGTATGGGAGTTCGTTTTCTTCTTGTTTGTCTAATTTGCGCAGGGTATTGCAAAGGTGCGAGGAGAAGCATCTAGTTCTCAACTGGGAGAAGTGTCACTTCATGGTCCGAGATGGGATAGTGCTTGGGCACAAGATATCAGAGAAAGGGATTGAAGTTGACAAAACAAAGATAGAAGTCATGATGAGTTTACAACCGCCTAATTCGGTTAAGGGAATCCGCAGTTTTCTGGGACACGCGGGATTCTACCGTCGCTTCATCAAAGATTTTTCTAAGATTGCTAGACCTCTTACGAGATTGCTGTGTAAGGAGGTGACGTTTGAATTTGATAGTGACTGTTTGGCGGCTTATCACACCATTAAGGGAGCCTTGGTTAGTGCACCGATAGTACAACCACCAGATTGGGAGCTACCGTTTGAGGTTATGACGGATGCAAGTGATTTTGCTGTGGGAGCTGTTCTGGGTCAGAGGAGAGACAAGAAGCTCCATGTGATTTATTATGCCAGTCGGACGATGGATGATGCTCAGTGTCGGTATGCCACTACCGAGAAGGAGTTATTAGCGATTGTTTTCGCTTTTGAGAAGTTCAGGTCATACCTCGTCGGATCGAAGCTACTTGTTCACATAGACCATGCTGCATTGAAGTATTTGCTGACGAAGAAGGATGCAAAGCCCAGGTTATTGAAGTAGATTCTATTGCTACAAGAATTCGATCTAGAAATAAAGAACAAGAAAGTGTCCGAAAATAGGGTTGCGGATCACTTGAGCAGGTTGCAGATTGAAGAGGACACACCTATGGAGGATAGTCTACCAGATGAACAGATCTATTCTATCAACACCTGCAAAATTTTCCGAGCACCCGACCGAGCACCCGAAGGAGCACTCGCTTCTTTGGAGCACTCGCTCCCGAAAATTTTTATGAATCGATTCAAACCGGTCAGTCCTCTAGTTTCCCATGGTTTGGAGAGATTGCAAACTTCTTGGCTGCTGATAAGGTTCCTGAGAACCTAGCGGGAAGCAAAAGGAAGAAGTTTTTCCGCTATTGCTACAAGCAGTGTTCGGATGGGCTGTACAGGAGATGTGTGTCTGAGGTAGAAATCCCAGGGATTCTACAACATTGTCACAGTTCATCATATGCTGGGCACTTTGCCACATTCAAAATAGTTTCAAAGGTTTTACAAGCCGGTTATTGGTGGCCGACGATGTTCCGTGATGCACACAGATTTGTTTCTAGGTGTGGTGCGTGTCAAAGGCAAGGGAACATCAGTAAGCGCAATGCGATGCCCCAGAATTTTATTCTGGAAGTTAAGATTTTTGATGTATGGGGTATAGACTTTATGGGACCGTTTCCGTCCTCCTACGGTAATGAGTACATTCTAGTGGCTGTTGATTATGTTTCTAAATGGGTTGAGGCGCTGACTAGCCACACAAATGATACTAGAGTGGTTATCAAGATGTTCAAGAGTGTCATCTTTCCGAGGTTTGGAGTCTCAAGAGTGGTGATTAGCGATGGAGGCTCACACTTCATAAACAAAGTTTTTGAGAACTTGTTGAAGAAGAATGGTGTTACACATAAGGTAGCTTCCCCCTATCACCCTCAAACTAGTGGTCAGGTCGAGATCTCCAACAGGGAGATAAAGAGTATCCTACAGAAGACAGTGAGCATCACACGTAAGGATTGGTCGAAGAAGTTGGATGACGCTCTATGGGCGTATAAGACCGCGTATAAAACACCGTTGGGGACAACGCCTTTTCATTTGGTGTATGGGAAGGCATGCCACCTTCCGGTGGAACTGGAGTACAAAGCGGCCTGGGCTATTAAATTGCTCAACTTTGACATCCTACTAGCATTCGAGAGGAGATCCATGCAGCTGCACGAGTTGGAGGAAATTAGGCATCTTGCCTATGATAACTCAAGGATCTACAAGGAGCGATCAAAAGCCTACCATGACAAGAGGTTTATCCCCAGGAGTTTCTCTCACAATGATCAGGTACTATTGTTTAACTCTCGTCTCAGATTATTTCCAGGTAAGCTGAAGTCCAGATGGTCTGGCCCCTTCACGATCAAGGAGGTTAGACCACATGGAGCTGTGGTGTTGTTAAACGCGAAAGGAGACGAATTCGTGGTCAATGGCCAAAGGATCAAGCCGTATCTGGCGGATACACACATTGGAGAAGGTAACACTGTCGCCTTAGGTGATGTTCCTCACGCCTAAACGGGCTACAAAGTCGAGCTTACGACTTAAAACAAGCGCTTGGTGGGAGGCAACCCACAGGTAAGGTTTCTTGTACATATTTCATTCTAAATTTCTTTCAATACTAACTTTTTATAATTTCAGTTTTAATCACATATATATATAAAGAAAAAAAAAAAAAAAAAGGGTATCGAGCACCCCAGAACTGGACCGAGCACCTGCTCCGCCAAGGTGCTCGACGAGTCAACACAAACAAAAGGTAAAATCCAAATTTTCCTTTTCCCAACCCCACTAACTTTCTCTTTTTCCTATTTTGCAGGCCCATACACTGGTCACCACTACCATCCAAATTCCGAAACCCTACCTCCTCTCCACTTTAAAACTCGGGCCGAGCGACTTCACCTTCCTCCATCGCCATCTCTCTCTCATCTCGTCTGCTCAGGTCCAGCTTTCTCGATCTCTCTGCCACACCGCCGCTGCTTTCATCACCACTGCTCCCAAGTCGCAAAGCCTTGCTCCCCGCGAAACTCTCCTCCACTTTTCACGTGTCGACACCCGATCCGTGACTTCGAGCTCTCCGCTAAGCCGCGCTCTCCACCTCACCGCAAGTTTCTCTCGACTTGCTCTCGCTCGGCTAAGTTCTCTCTCTCGCCTCACTTCGCCGCTCTTCCGCACTTCACCTCTCTTCTCAGATCCATCACCACCATCACTCGCTCTCCCTTAATCTTCTCGCTCATCCTCCGCAGCCACCGTCTCTTGACACCGGCGCGAATCTTTTTCGCCTCACTGTACCACTCCCCTCATCTCTCGGCAAGCTTTTCATGAGGCCCCTCCTCCGAGCTCTCCGCAATCGCAAATATCTTGGTTTCGCTCTGTCACGTCGTGTCCGCCTCACCGAAAGTCACCCTCGACTTTTTCACGCTCGGCCAAACTCCGCCTCTTGCTACCGTGACTCCAAGCTCCACGTCTCAGCATGCCTCCAAAGCAGTTCTTCGCCACTAACAAGGGAAAAGGCAAAGCTAGCACCTCCACACGGTCTGCTACCACCGAGAGACTCGCCACGCACCCGTGGCCCCGCCCCGAAAACACGCCTTTATATCTCGGAATCAAGGAGCTTCCGCCTATCTCACCGGACTCATGGGACACTCGCGATGTCTATTACTACAATCAGCTCCTCGGGCTGAAGCTAGAGCCTACGAGGTACATGTGCGAGATGATGCTTCAGCAACTAGGTCTCCAAGACCAAGTTCGGAGGATCCTAAGTCACGCGCATTGCATGTCTTTCGCGTTAGAGGAAGATGTGCTTTACCCGGACCTTGTGAGACAATGCCTGGCCACCGCCACTCTCACTTACAAAAATCCGGACTCCCCAACACTTGAAGAAGGTACATTTTCGTTCTTTGCTGGAGGAACGAAGTACGATATAGCTATGTGGGATTTTTGCGTATTGTATGGCTTTCGCGAGACGGTCACCAAACTGGATTCACCGAAGACATTCGCGCAGTCCAAAGAATTCTGGACCCATATCGCCTCGGGCCCTTACTCGTCTAATTCCGCAAGTCAAAACCGCCTCCGTCATCCCGCACTTCGCATTTGTGCGAGAATATTCAGCAACATGCTTTTTGCCCAGGCTGTAGGTAACAAAGTCCACATCGATGAGTTGCTGCTATTATTTTTGGGATGTGCTCATATTGTAGGGAATGGAAACACGGGACAATTCGAGGTGTACCGTTCCAACTTAGGCATCCGCTTTGCCGAGGTGATTTGCAGAATCAAGGACAGCCCAACGGAGAACAACAAGGGACAAAGAGTTGAGCGAATAGGGAGTCTCCTAACTCAACTTTTTCGCCATCACTGAGTGGATCTCTCATCCGCTTCATGTGTCATCCAGTTGTCACGGAAGGATATGAAGCACCTGCTCGCTTCCAAGATCATCCTTGCACCGTCCAACTACCAGTTCATTACTACGACCAAGGAGTCTAGCCTCATCGAGCTTCCGAACCCGGCCGCGACTGAACTCTACACCATGGAAGATCTTGCGTTCCACCCACCACCGCAGTACCTCATCGCCATCCCGAGACGATCATCATCAGCTAGGGCGAGCACATCCCATCGAAGCACATCTCGTCATGACACCGATGATGACGCCACTCTGATTCCGCGCCTAGCACTTCCTTATCATTCCGCCTCCACTCAAGGTGAGTTTGATCTTCCACCCATCTCTGATGATGCTGACACTGCCGAGTATAGGAGGTGGATGATCGAGTCAACGAAAAGAAACAACAGCCTCATGCAGAGGATCATGCAAACATTGGCACAAGGATGTTGCCATACCACCGCCGCAGCAGCTGCCACGCCCCAGCCTTCAAACTCAACCTCAGGCTCCGGGCAGCCATTGTACCGTAGGAAAAGGCGAGCACCTGCTCCACCAGGGTTCTCCATGAGCGACGACCAAGACACCGCGACTACTCAGTGATATCCCTCTTTACCCTCTATCATCATTGTATTATCCATGTGTGTTTTTATTTTTCTTCATCGCCAATCTCTCGCTCTTTTTCACACCGGAGACGGTGTGATTTAAGTCCGGGGAAGCGGTTAGTCATTTTATTTTATTTTATATTTTATTGAGTCTTGTTGTTGTGTCAGTCCCACGAGTCTTACATTTTTTTTTTGAATCAGGTTCTGCTACTTGGTTTACTTTTATTTGTGTCTGTTTTGAGTCAAAAGCTTGTTTGGGAATTATGAACTTGATCTATTGGATTTATTTTCGGACTAGGGATTACTTGTAGGACTCACAGCTTGGCCAAAGTTCTGTATCGAAAAGGCATTGGGCGGATTGAATATTCCCCAAAGCTCACGCTCAGCGGGAAATATGCTGAACCTATGTCACCTCTAATCTTTATTGGACCCTAACCTGATCTTCAATTTCTTTCTCAGGGGTTTGATGTTCATTAGGGAAGACCTATTCGAGCCAAACAAGACCACACAACTCTCCACAAAGTATGATACTCCTCTCTCACTCCCCTTCATTACACCGAGAAAAAGAAAGAAAAGAAGAGAAAAAGAAAATAAAAAGGAGAAGTTCAAAGCAACAAGCCGAGGTGAACCAAGGGATGATCGTGACCGTGTATCCTTTGTGACCTCATGGAAAGCTTGTTGTAAGGGAAACTAAAAATCGAAGTGAACCAAGGGATGATCGTGAGACCGTGTATCCTTTGTGACCTCATGGAGATTCGTCCTAAAAAATAAAGAAGCATCAGAAAAGTGATGGTTGTGATAAAGGGTGAAGCATCGGCAAATGAAAACCGATGGCTGTAAAGAATAAACAGAAAAATGATGGCGTGGAAGGAGGGAAAGAGGGGAGAGGAAAGTTATATGGGAGAGGGTCTTTGGTTAGAAGAAGTTGGCACCTTTTGGACCGATTTCCCCTGGTAAGATCACTGTACTTTATTTTCATTAATCTATGTAAGAGATGACAGTGGGGATTCCGAAACTTATGTTGGGTTGTGAGTTATTAAGGTTAGGTTATGAACCCCACGGCTAACTACGATATATGTCCTAAGGTCCAGTGAAGAAGGTATGAAGTTCAACAAGCAAGTGAGTTCCCGTGATTTTCAAACCTCTTCTCAGTTCTTGATCTTGTTTTGTTTGAGGACAAACAAAGGTCTAAGTCCGGGGGAGTTGATATATTAGTATTTTGTCCCAATTTAGCTAGTCTTTTCATATTGTTTTTGAGTCTTTTCTAGTCTTTTTGTGTCTTTTCAGGTATTTTAAGGCTCTGGAGCATGGATTGAAGATGTTGGAAGACATTGGAGCAAAAGGAGTAAATTTAAGCCAAAAGACGATTTTCTTCTTGAAACTGCTCGGACCTGGCGAGCACCTGCTCGACCTATTTTACCTAGGGACGTTTTTATTTTATTTTATTTTATTTTTAGAATAAATAGAGGCCAGCCTCAGACTTGTATCACGTTCGTTTCGAGACTTCAGTTCTTCGTTCTAGGTTTATTTTGGTTTTCAAGACTCCACCACTTTGTTCTTTTCGATTTGAATTTATATTATTCAGCTTTGGATCTCTATTCCCTCTCGTCGATCAATCCACAACTTGTTTGAGAAGTTTTCATGAACCTTGTTCTTTCAATAAATCATGAACTCATCTCCTTGCTTTGTTGTGTTTGTTTTTGCTATGTGTGAGTAGATCCTTAGCTAGGTTAAGGTTTTCAATGGTGATTTAGGTTGTTAATGGCTGAGCACAAATATGATTGGAATTTATATGTCTTCGCCAATAGGGGTTCGTAATGCTTAGATTAGTTTGATCACCTAGTCTATGATTTTTAGGTTAAACTTATTCATGAGAGTGCTCTAGGTTGCTAGAAAAATCATTGGTGAGCAATTGGTGCGTAGCCAACGAGAGTTGATTGCTGCGATTGATTGTGAACATATTGAACTTATTTGTTAATGCTTATCGTCTTCGTTAGATCCAGGCGAGAGTTTCGGTATTTAGGTTGTTAGATAAAGGTGTCGATACATCACGAGAGTGGGGCGACATTCATTTGTGTTTGAGTTCTAGACCGGTAGTTAATTAGCCCTGAATAGTTGCTCAGCCTTGTCTCCGAATCACCGGCGAAACGCCTTAACCTAGTGTTTTTTATTAATTGTTTTACACCGATTTATTTAATTATTTGTTGTTCCGAAAATTACACAAAAACCATATTGCCTTAGCTTTGAATAAAAATCTCATAATTTCATAGTGTAACCTTGCTCTCTGTGGATTCGATTCTTTTTATACTATTGCGATTGTTCTGTGCACTTGCAGTATTTAATTGGGTTAAAACATTAAACATCAAAGAGATATGCGAGAACATATAGAAATTTAAACTATTTCCAAAATGATGTCCAAAATGTGTCAAAAATCCATCTTCATGAGATCAAATGTTTTTAAAGCGGCGTTCGGATATCCATGTGGTCAGGTCCATATATAATTATATTAGATAACCATGAAACAAAACATACTAGCAGCTCAATGACCAGGAACCGAAACAATCAATCAATGAAAACCATGTGGATATAATTTAAAGAGACACAATGAAGACTAAACGAAACCAAAGCAATCACTTCTTTCTTCATCTTCTTCATCTTCTTCTTCTTCTTCTTTTTCTTCTTCTTCATCTCTACCATCACCACCGTAGTGTAATCATAGGATTGATGGCCAATTCCCCACTAGCTGTAGCTCTAGGACTGCACTTGCTGCAGTTTTCATCTCCGCCAAAGGTTTGAAAGCTAGCTGAATCCCATGAACACAGAGCCGAATCGCATGAACCCAGGAACAGCCTCAAAATTGTCACCTCGTAGATCTCTCTAAAATGCTCAGGAACAAAATCTGGATCCACTGCACCCTGCAAAGACAAAAAAGAAAATTCACAAACACTTCCAATTCAACTCACAAATTCATAAAGAACATAAACTAAATACTGCACATATAAAAGCATTGATCACCCATAAAGCCATCCAAGACTCCCAATTCAACAAAAATCAGAACAATTTACAACAAAAGGTATATATTTTGTGTCTAATATAGCTTGTCCACCTAGACATGACAATGCAAAAACTATATCCACACATAGCCATCCATCATATTCATATACAAACTATCTCTCCATCACCACACGAAAACTCTTCTGCTTTTCTAAAACCCTACCACATAAACTTTTATGCCTCTCCATTGTTGTTCTACCAAAACTAGGTAGCTTCTCCATAACACCACTTTGAGACTGAACATTGATTGTGCCTCTTTTAGTCTTTCGGTGAGGAAGGGTAGGCTCTGCTGAAGCTGGACTATCATGAATACTGCTAGTCTCCGAAGAATCTGTATCCAAGAGCAAAGAAAGGGTCTGATTTCGAATAAACACAAATTACCCTTTTCTCCATGATTCCAGCTTCACCATTAAACAATAACACCTCTATTCCTGAGTCAAATATCGAAACATAGAGAGAAACATTTATAGCAGAATATAATTTAAAAAACTCAGCTCTTCAAAATTTTCGATCAGAAAGTACAAGTAAACAGAAATTGAAATCCTAAACTGTGAAGATACGTTTATTAGTCTTGCAAAGATCTTTAAAAGATCCAATCGCAAAAGACAAAATTGAACAATAATTGAAAGGAAAATCAACATTACCTAGAAATTATTCTGTAATCGAATGGAAGGAAAAAATAAAATAGTTATTTCCAAAATCTGGAACCTTTAAGCTCAAACGAAAACTCTTAAAAATTTGGGTTTGTTTTGGTTAAGAGAGTGTTCTTGGAATAAGAGTTTACCATAAAAGAAACGCCATGAAATATTTGGTGTTCTTTTTGCCGATACAGTTATTCTGCAACCGAATATAGGAAGGTTGTTGTAAATAAAATTATCAACAAGTACAGATTGAGAGATTTAACAAAGAGCTTTGGGTTGTGTACAAACCATCCATCCACAATGATGATCAAACCAAGCCACACAAAGGTTGCAGATGCTGCCATGCTTGGATCTAGCTGGTCTGAATGAAAAACACAAACTATTAAGAGGCACTACATGGTTTTGAATCTTGATGTACTACTCACTTTGGCATTTTACAAGTTGAACATTCTTTCTCTGAGTAAATGATATCATCATAAGGATAGGATACACAGAAATGCACTGCAAAACATTCTTAGGGCTCACAGTCCCTGGATCACAAAAGCTTGTCAATAGGAAAAGCACGACTCCAACAATAACAGCCACGAAACTCGTATACCTACAAATCAAACCAGAATGTTTTACAAGTCCTAACCATATAAGTCTAGTAGTTACCAAATATAAAGAAGATGAAAAAGAGAACAATGGCCGCAAATGGTTGACTTAAATTAACAAGTTGAAAGAGTTGAATGAGCATTCATCTAATATTTTACCATTTGAGATAAATAAGTTGAAAAAAATGGTTCAACCCATTCAGCTAATAAAATTGAACAAATGTACAAATTACAAAGAAAAAATGTTCAACTCATTCATCTACTATTTTGAAGTTGAAATAGTTGAATGATATTCAACTCAAAAAAATTCATTTATTTTTTTCAACTCGTTCATTTTATTGCTACCATTTGCAACCAATGTCTTACTTGTGAACTTCGCCAATATAATATACAGGTATAAAAGTAAAGCAAGATTTTGCAGTTAAGAAGTATGTTGATCCAACAATCACTAGATATATGATCTGCAAGATCATTGAGCAACATTTCAAACACAGTAACTATAACCAATAAAGATTATCAATTTAGAAATGTTTCCAATCTCAAATCTAAAAACTTGCTTTCCACATAGCTTAAAAGGACTAGTTCAGAGCAAGAAACTCAAAACACTTCATTTGAATTTTTTAGATCACAAATCAAAATCAAATATTTACTCAATTGATAGAATCAAGTTTGTACCCTTGGCACCAAACACAAACGCAACAAAACGTCTGCAAGAATACCAACGGAGCGCGATCAATCAACGAAACCCTAATTGGATCAATGCTCAATACAAAGAGAATGTAGCGAGTGAAGTGAGAGAGTATACAAGAAGTAATCGTAAGCAGCGAAAGTGAGAAAGTGATGAATCCATTGAATGGGTGTGTTATTGAAGATAGGCCATTGACCACAGAGGAAAGAGACAACCACTGTTAACGTCACCATCCCATGACATATCAGAAACCATTCCATTCTCCGATTCTTGGGTTTTGACGGATTTGAAGATTCCAAACATAAAGTTGAGTTCTTTGAATACTAACTACCCAATTTTAGAGAACTTGAGTTATGGAAAGAAATTATTTTTATTTGAAACATAATATAATCATTCGTTTTAATAAATCATTTTAAATCTGAATCATTAGTTCTTTATCTTCTTGTTTCATATCAATGGTCATAAATAAAAGAAGCTAACTAAAAAAAAAACTAACTATAAACTCATGTTTTAATGGATTAATTGGGGGTAAAATTGTATTAATGAAATATGAACAATGTAAAAATATAGAAGAGAGTGAAAAAAGACAAAATGTAAGTTAGAATGAGATGGGTTATGAGAATATGGGTTAAAAAGCAATTATCTCTATAAATTAATGAGTTGAGAATAAAAATCGGTTTTTCTATTCTCTATGACTATGAGCTAGCTAGTTTGGTAAACATATGAGAATTTTGTCTTCTAATCAATGTTTAAATGTTGTTGATATATTTAGATTCGTTAGTATAAAATATTTGGAATAAATCATATACTGAAACAAGAACAGAAAAAAAGTTAGTGCTCAGATCCTCGTTTGAGGAACAGTGTCTAAAACAAGAACAGAAAAAAAAAGTTGAATTGCTTTATTTTTTATTATTTTGATAAAAAGAATTGAATTGCTTTATTGATGAATTGGAAAATGAGTATTAACGTGTTCTTGTTTACCATCATCATATTGCCAGCAAATTAAAGCATTCAAACTTTTTTCTGTTCTAGTTTAGGCACTGTTTTTAGTGAATTGCCGGCAAATTCGATTCACTGTGATCATGATCCCATGTTCTATTTGGAGGTCACGTCGAGCTGCTCTCTTATCCGGTTTTTCATGAGCAAGCTCTAATTCATAGGTTTACTAGGTCAAACTCAAGTTTTGGCCATCCCAACATCAACAAATTAATGTCTCCCATCTTATCTAAAATTTTTATTTTTTATTTTTTTTATAATTAAAGAATATATTCAAGATATATATAAGTGTCACACCAATCTTTTTATAATTATGTGCCTTGAATTCAACTGATCTTTGATACGATGGGTTATTTTTTGAATCAGAATATCTAAAGTCACATTTGGAATACAGTCATATCTTATTATTTTAATATAATGATTAATTAAAAAATGTATAGTATATTAGTGAGGGATAAAAAGAGTAACAAAATTATTTATTTCTTAATTAGTGTGTTAAAATCTATAAAGTGAAATAGATGGAGTACTTGACATTTGTGTTAGTGGATATTCCCCGATAATTCTGATTTTTTTTCCAACCACATACTAATTAGTTCATAAAAGTTTTAGTTTAATTACTTTTAACCATTTGGCCACTTCCTTTTGCAACTTAGAATAATAGCTGTATCTAAGAAAAATGAAAAATAATAGAAAAATTCATTTATTTTTTCCTGAAAGTTTACTCTTTACAATGAAAAGAAATAAAAATGAAGAACAACAAATATTCCTCTGCTACACAATGTGTCAATGTAGAAGAATGAAAGGAAATGTATAATATTCTTGTGTATAACTATAACCCATATTTCTCATTCATCTTTATCTCTTTACAATTACCATTTAGATATGACTTATGAGAGAAGGAAGCCACAAAAATAGAAAATTTGTTTTAAAAAAATCTGAAATTTTTTAAAGTTAACTATTTGAGTGTAAATTTTAGAAGATTCAAGCATTTTCTAAAAATGTAAAGAATATTCTAGGCTATAATAATTAAAGAAATAAACAAACAAATAAAATCAGTAATATTATTATTGGTCAACATCTGTAAATAATTAAATTAAACTCCAAACATTATGAGTCAAAAAAATCATCTATAATAAACACAAAAAAACAAAAACAAAAAAGGTTAAAAAATCTATCTGTACACAAACCGTAGACCAAGTAGTTTGGTGCACTGTACTTTAACATTACACCATACCCAATCTCTCTTCTTCTTTATAACCACTCTCCCTTCCTCTGTCTCCTCTCCATCTTTCTCTTTACCGAAACCAAATTTTCAATCTTTCTTGATTTCTTCTTGTATGGCATTAACCCTTTTGTCTCACGAGATATCCGATCTCTGCATCGGTAAGCCACCACTACGGTGCCTCTCCGTCGACACAGCCACCGTCGCTGACGCCATCGCCGCTCTCAAATCATCTGATGAACCTTTCCTCAGTGTCTGGAGCTGTAACCACAACGATGATGATTACAACAACAACAACAACAAGTGCGAGTGTTTAGGCAAGATCTGTATGGCTGATGTAATCTGTTATCTCTCTAAGTTCGACAATAGCAATCTCTTGTCTCTTTCCTCTGCCTTTAACGCATCTGTCTCTGTTCTTCTTCCCAAATCTCGTTCTCTCGTCGTTCATGTTCAATCTTCTTGCAAGTATGTGACCAAATCTAAACAACATTGTGTTTCTTGAATTTTTTTGTTTTGTGTATAAAGATTTAAAATTGATTTTTGGTTTTGGTTTTTGATTTTGATTTTTTGTTCAGATTGATTGAAGCTATTGATCTGATAATTAAAGGAGCACAGAATCTGATAGTTCCGATTCAGACAAAATCAATAATAACAAAGAGAAGACAACAAAAGCTTCTGACTCGAAACGTTGTCGTTTCGCTTACAACAACCCACAACAAGAACAGCCGCCAATTCTGCTGGATCACACAAGAAGACATAATCAGATTCCTTCTTGATTCCATTAACGTTTTCTCTCCTTTACCGTCGCTTTCTATCTCCGATCTCGGCGTTATCAACACAACACACACTATCATCGCCGTTGATTATCACTCCTCCGCCGCTTCCGCCGTCTCTTCCATCTCTCGCGCTATCGTCGACAATGTCTCCGTCGCTGTGGTTGATATTGGATGCGATCAAGAAGATCAACGTATGGTTTTGATCGGAGAGATTTCACCGATGACACTCGCTTGCTGCGATGAAACCGCCGCAGCAGCGGTTGCTACACTCTCCGCCGGTGATTTAATGTCGTACATTGACGGTAGTGGTCCGCCGGAGAGTCTTTTCGGAGTTGTTAGGAATCGTTTGGAAGATAAAGGGATGGTTGGATTGATCTCGCTTATAGATTCGTTTTCGTCTTCGTCGTCGTCGGGGTCTTCGTCGGATGAAGAATCTCCGGCGGCGAGAATGAAGTCGTATGGGAGGTCGGTGAGTAGTGCGGCGAGGATGGCGAGGAAGTCGGTGGCGATAGTGTGTAATAGGAAGAGTTCGTTAATGGCGGTGATGATACAAGCGATAGCTCATAGAGTGAGTTATGTTTGGGTGATTGATGAAGATGGTTGTTTGATTGGTATGGTTACTTTTGTTGATATTTTAAAACTTTTTAAGGAATTTTTGAATGGTGAGAACTAATCAGCATCATCATATAATTTTGTTTTATTTTGATTTTTTTGTTAGAAAAGTTATGAAACCTAGCAAAAACAAAATTTTTGTTTTTAAGATTTTCTTTTGGTTACAGAGGCTCCATTCATAACTCTTGCAGAATATTTTGGTTTGTTTAATTTTTTGGTTACCAATAAGTTTTAGGTTTTACATCCATTAATTTTATTTACATTTTCATTTCGATGGTTTGGTGATCTATATTAGTTGAACTAGCGACATCGGATAAATCTATATGTTTCTTAAATCTTTGATCTTCGGATTTAATGAATGTTATTGGTTCAATATTTTCATGGATTATTTTTAGCAAAATATATATATATATATATATATATATATATATTTCATGGATTGGATGTAACAACAAACACTAAGAATTTATTGGATTAATTCAAGACTTTGTGTTAACATATGTATATTTTAGGCTGTAGAACTTGAATTAGTAAAAATGTAATAGGTTTGTTAGTCCACGTACGTATATTGGGTGCAAATTGGGTTTCACGTCTAATTCCTAAAGAATGCAAAACTTGATGAGTCTAGCGTCTAATTCAAATTACTCAAAATCTACGGTTGTGATTTAGTGTCTAAAAGCTTTGTAAGATTGAAATATTGAACTCTAATAAACGAAAAATTATAAACAAAAGAAGCAGAAAAAACAAACAATAGGACGTAAATGGTGATGTATGTTGATGGTCGAAAATGAAAGATTGGTTCTCTTTAATTAGTTGTAGACTAGTAAAAATTGAAAATATGGCCAGAGAGATTTGGTTTAAGATTTGGGCCAGTCAATGATAAAGCGTACAGCTAGCTGTCATCGCTGCTGGTCAAATACCACGTGATATTAAAATCGGCCATTGCGTTTGGTACATGTTTTTAAATGTGTTCTCTTGTGTCTTTGTCTCGTTTTGAGTGTGAAAACTGACTGCTTCAACAAAAAGAGTGAAAGTTGGTTGAATTATTAAAAGATTATGATCATGATCTTGTGACAGAAACATATATGGTGTTATATATGTAACCTCAGGTTAAGACTAATATAAACATGACTTAGCTAGCTAGGTAATATGGATGGATTCTAAGATACTTATATTGGCATATTCGATATGAGAACAATACATATATATTTGGCTTGACTATTGAGTTAAAGATGGCCATTCTCATATCAAACTCAGCTTAGAAAAAAATGATTTAAGATTTGTTTATAAAAAAAAATCAGAATGGGAAAGCTAAAAAGAGAATAACATTGTTTGTCTTGTCATCATTTGCTTACACAATCTATACGAGGTCATTATACACAAATGCTGAAATGTCATATACTCATATATATATATATATATGTTGTCTTGGCTTCTTTTATTCTAATGAATCTTTTTGTGTATGTGCATGCTGGCTCTCCAAAAAGTTGGACCAACAAGGACAAGTTGTTTTTGTGTGTGTGTTTAGACCCAATCATGATAACTAAAAATTCCGATGCTTAGTAAACTCCAAAAATGAACAAATTGTACTTATATTTATGCCCCTTTCTTTCAGTAGCGATATGTATGTGGTCCTACTACGGGACTACCATTGTTTCTAAGTAGTTTTGTCAAACTAACGACTCTAACCGAAGGCCCGAAGCTCACAAAACCAGAACTAGTTTGTTTAGCCCAATAAGCTAGAGGATCTTTTAAATAAACCCACAAGATCTCTTAAGATCAACGAGCTAACGAAACCAGAAAGTAACTTCATACGACATTTTATACAATTAGTCAATTACATAATTACTAAATGTAGGTTTCAAAATTAGGAAAACGCATATTCTTTTCAGTTTTTAGTTTTTTTAGTTTTTTTTTTTTTAAATTGGCATGCACACGTATGGCTTAAATCTTGTAAAGTGTAAAGACTAATGTGGAGCCCTCCTCGAAATCTCTTGCGGATTTTCGCTTTTTCATCGGAATCACCGAATCAGCACGTTGTTCCTCAATCTTCCATGAAAGCAATTACGTCATTCTCTCCTTTTTTTCTTTCTATAAAATTGTTAACAATTTATAAGTATTATAAACGAATTAACCAAAAAAAATTAAAATAACGGGAATATCAAAGACCTCATATTCCAATGCATTAATTGCCCATTAGGTAGCTTCCAGCTAACTTTCCTTAAGAGCTGGACACAAGACAGCTTATTTAATCGTGTCATTATTTTGTTAATTAACTTTTTAGACTATACTTTCGAGACGAAAAAAGTATTCCTACTATTTTAAAATTTGTATAAAAATATAACCCAAGAAAATAGATACGACGATTGACCAAAAAAAAAAAAAAATACTATAACAGAAAAGTGAGAGTATCAGATCATGTGGCGAAGTTTGTTTTTTTGGTATCCGTCGAATCTTCCTTCTCTCTTGTCAAAAACATTAATTATTATTTTTGTTTGGTCGGCCACTTGTGTCCAAAACTTTAAAATACTTTGCGCAGAACCATATCTGCACATGTATGTAACTATTGAACCAGTGACCTGAAACATCTTTAGATTTCTTCACTGACTCCATCGATTTCTATGAATACTAATTTGTATATTTTCTCTCTATCAACGACTTGTTTTGGCACTTCTTGATGTTCCTCTGCCTCTGATCGAAACTGAATCTCCC
>CM051390.1:15206801-15231801 GCA_028015245.1 Cardamine occulta
GTAATTTCAGTTGCTGCTCCGGTGATTGAGTCTCAGTTTTCTAAGCTAATCAGATTGCTCCGATTCCGATTGTTACTTCTCTGAGAACCACTTGATGTGTTTTTAAAGTTTAGAACTCTAAACTTATAGAATCAAGAAATGTTATTATTTTTATTTTTTTGGTAAAACAAGAAATGTTATTTTCTTACTGAGTTTCCAAAATTTAAACTTTCGTGCTTTGTGTACAAAATCCAGTTTAATTTTGGGTAGAGAACTTGTTTGTGTGAAGAATCCATTTCAAGAAATGGGAGAAGGACAAGAACAGAGTAATGAAGCAGAATCAAATGAGAGATCATTAGCATTATCACCTACTTGGTCTGTTGCTATAGTGTTGACTGTCTTCGTTGTTGTTTCTTTGATCGTTGAGCGTTACATTTATCGTCTTAGCACTGTAAGTAACCTCCACTGAATTAGCTCCTTTTATATATGATTTAATCTTCTCTAGAATCATTCGTTTCACCTTCTTAATTGTGAATTTTGTCACAGTGGTTGAGGAAAACAAAGAGGAAACCTATGTTTGCTGCATTAGAGAAGATGAAAGAAGGTTTTGTTAATAAAACATAAACTTCCTAAATGATCCTTTTTATGTGTGTTTGGTTTTTCTAAATGTTTTTATTTTTATTTTTTTGTAGAGTTGATGCTACTTGGCTTCATATCACTTCTTCTAACAGCTACATCAAGTACAATAGCCAACATATGTGTACCTTCAAGTTTCTACAACGACAGATTTGTTCCATGTACACGATCGGAGATCGAAGAAGAACTCGAAAGCGATTCAACTGTCAAACGAAATCTTTTAACGAAATCCTTGTTTTTCAACATCTTTAGGAGAAGGTTGGAAAGCATTAAACATACTACTTGCAGCGAGGTTTCGTTTCGTTAAAATCCAAACATAAAATGGCATTTAGAATATGTTATGGTCATTTCTTAGGGACTAACTAAATTCAAATCTTGTAGGGGTATGAGCCGTTTGTTTCATATGAAGGGTTGGAGCAATTGCATCGTTTCATCTTTATAATGGCAGTTACACATGTTACTTATAGCTGCTTGACCATGCTTCTTGCAATCGTCAAGGTACTATCTTCTCTGTTTTGATATAGGAAAAATCTCTGTTAGTAACTGTGTTTATTGACTTTGCATCTCTATGTAGATTCATAGTTGGAGGATATGGGAAGATGTAGCTCGTATGGATCGTCACGATTGCTTAACTGGTGAGCACTAATAGTTTAGCTTATTCTTCCAAATATAGTTATAGAATTAAAAGCACAGATGAAGTGGTGTAACTACTTATTCACAGTGGCATGATTATAATGATGTCACAGTTCAAGGGTATGATTATTGAGTAAAAGTCTTATCTCTCAAGTGGGAAAAGATTGTTTATTTTTCTTCTTGTGGCAGCGATGGCACGGGAGAAAATATTCCGAAGGCAAACAACTTTTGTTCAGAATCATACATCAGCTCCTCAGGCTAAGAATAGATTTCTTATATGGGTGGTAGGTTTTTCACCTCTTTTCTCTAGAAACATATGAAAACATTTCCAAATGTTAATTTGTCAAGCTATGTTTTTGGAAATCATGGAGTAGATATTTTTTGAATTTATTGGTTGCTATAGACTAAGAAGATGTCTTTTTTGTTTTTTTATGCTTGCAGACATGTTTCTTTAGGCAATTCGGACGTTCTGTTGTTCGTTCTGACTATCTTACTCTTCGGAAAGGATTCATTGTGGTGGGTGTGAACGTTTGCTTTTTCTACTCTCATTTTCAACTATTTATGAATGAAAATAATGTTACACCTACTTATACTTGTTATTTCTTTTATGAGCAGAATCACCACCTTACATTAAAGTATGATTTTCACAGCTATATGATTCGTTCTATGGAAGAAGAGTTCCAAAGGATCGTTGGTGTGAGGTGAGCTATATATATCCACTTAGCTTTTGTGTGAAATCTCTTGTGTTTTTTTACTAATTCACCATGACAATTCGTGTACCATAAATTATTTGACTGAACAACTTTTGCTTCAATGATCTTCTTCAGTGGGCCGCTTTGGGGATTCGTAGTAGCTTTCATGCTCTTTAACATCAAAGGTATATAACTAAACCAAAAGACATATGATCATTTCTGTTTTCTTTTAGTTATGAATTGTGAAAAATCTTTATATTATAAGATTTTAGTTTTTAGTTTTTAAATCTTGCCTTTTGATACCGCAGGATCGAATCTCTATTTCTGGATAGCGATCATTCCTGTTACTGTAAGAATTACATTTTCAGCTTTCTTGTATTGTGTTTGTAATCACAGCTTAGTAAATTTTCATTTTCCATTTTCATCAGCTTGTTCTTCTGGTTGGTGCAAAGCTGCAACATGTAATAGCAACTTTGGCATTGGAAAATGCTGGTTTAACAGAATATCCTTCTGGAGTTAAGCTGAGACCTCGAGATGAACTTTTCTGGTTTAATAAACCAGAACTACTCTTGTCACTTATCCACTTCATTCTCTTCCAGGTTTGCAAAATCTTTAGTAACCTCATTTGCACCGAACAATTATATCTCGGTCTTGGTAAAACTAACGGTTAAATTGCTTTGCATCTCCAACAGAATTCTTTTGAGCTAGCTTCATTCTTCTGGTTTTGGGTATGACAAGTGAAGCAATATGTTACATCGATCTTTCGTAAACTTCAAAATTGGGTTTGGTACTTACTATTATACACTTGTTCTTGATTTTTTTCAGTGGCAGTTTGGGTACAACTCTTGCTTCCTTAAGAATCATTACCTTGTTTACTTCAGACTTATGATAGGGTAAATTAAACCTTTTTTCGTCGCGATTTAGTCTCGAGACTGTTCTGCATTTTTCTTTAGTGTAATTAAAATCCTCTTTGTAGGTTTGCTGGACAGTTTCTATGCAGCTATAGCACACTACCACTTTATGCACTAGTCACTCAGGTAAAATTTATAAAATGTTACGACTTTTGACAGCTTCCATAAAACTCATTAGAGTATAAATGGAATATTGTTTGATTCTAGATGGGAACGAACTATAAGGCGGCTCTAATACCTCAAAGGATAAGAGAGACGATTAACGGTTGGGGAAAAGCAACCAGAAGAAAAAGAAGACACGGGTTATATGGCGATGATTCGACTATTAGAACAGAAACCAGCACGGTTGCATCTATTGAAGAATATGATCATCAAGTTCTTGATGTTACTGAAACATCTATAGAACAACATCAACAACAACAAGGTAGTGAGCTTGAGTTGCAACCTCGTATCGATTCTATACCTAATGAAGCTTCAAGTAGAGTTGGAACACCTTTTCTTCGACCTTGGCTCTCCATTTCTTCACCAACGACCACCATAGAGTTGAGATCAGAACCTATGGAAACACTCTCGAGATCGTCTTCATTGCCAGTGAGAAGAGAATGATATATATAGCTACCAAGTTAAGCTCTATACAGAGAATGTAAGTTTGTAGGAGTAATGTCACGATGAAACATGTAATTTTAGTTTACATAGATATTAGTCAATTAAAAAAATAAAATCATTAGGTGTAATCACAAATTCACAACACTACAGTTTGTATTTGCTGCACTCAAATTATAGATTGCAATATTAAAAGACGAAAACCAAATCTTCACTATACTAACCAATACAATCTTACTACATTATTCAAAAAATTTAAAAATTTAGTGTACTCTTACTAAAAAGTAAATAATATACTACTATACATAATTACATAATCCCAAAAGAAATTATAAATTATTTTACTCCAAATTATCCTTTTTCCTTTTTTTTTTCTTTGCACAATTAATTTCTTTTTCCTTCTTCCGACAATATTTTTAGTTTTGTATCGCGTCCCCGGCGGCTTCGAAACCCTAAACCTCAAATTCAGCTTCCGTCAATCTCCAATGGAGTCTGCTACTAAGACGGAAGCTGCAGCTCCAGCTCTCGTATACGATACTCTTACTCCACTTTCATTCCCAGATTCGAATCAATCTTCACCAACTCATGAAGATCCGCACCAATATTCTGTTTTTCGCAAAGAGATTTCTGATTTCACCGATGATACCACGCCGGTGGAATCAGATACGGTGGATTTCTTCTCACTTGACGTTAACGCCGGGACGAATGAGAACGGCATCGAACCTGTAACGCCGGTGGTTGTATCGAAGAAGAAGACTAAAAAGAGGAAGAAAGATGAAGAAGCTAAGGAACCCAGATTAGAGACTAATTGGTTTAGTAAGAATAGTTTTTCTGAAATCCCAATGCTTCAATTGCATAAAGGTAATGAGCAAAATTTTCTTCAAAGTTTGAGTCTTTACTGAGCTTTGGATAATTTAGCCAATTGATTTTTAGGTTCTTGTTAATTCGGTTGATCAAGTATTAGCTAGTTAAAACATTGATTCTTCTTTTGATGTTGCAGAGATTGTAGATTTCAGTGATTTTCTGTTACCAACTCAAGCAGAGAAAGCTGAGCGTGATGAAGCAGTGGAAAATGTCTCAAGTGTTATTAAATATATCTGGCCGACTTGCAAGGTTCAACAATTTTGAAAACCTCAAATCACTTCTCTCAAGTATTCTTCTTTAGTTTGAAAACTTCAATCTCTAATTCCTTGCTTAATCCTTTGTTGCAGGTTGAGGTTTTTGGGTCATACAGGACAGGGCTTTATCTTCCAACGAGTGATGTAGATGTAAGTGTAATCACAATACGTTATTGTTTGACTGAGTATGTTATCCAATTCACAAGAATATCTTTAGACCTTAAACAAAATGATTATCTCCTTTTTTCTCTTTATGAATGGGTCAACTTTAGATCTATGCCTTCTTATATCTAAATCTAATTCCTTTTTTGCTGTTTATAAAGGTGGTCATTCTGGAATCAGGTCTCACAAATACTCAGCTAGGTCTACGTGCACTCTCCAAGGCATTGTCACAAAGGGGAATTGCAAAGAATATTCTGGTATCTTTGACTCTCTGTTACCAAATTATGGCAGTATCTTAAGAGAGATCGTAGCTTATAGTTATCTCTTTGATTGTGCAGGTGATTGCTAAGGCTCGTGTACCAATTATCAAGTTTGTTGAGAAGAAAAGCAACATTTCGTTTGACTTAAGGTTTTTTTATTTTACTATTGGCTTCCCTTTTAGATTCAGTCTGCTTTTATCTTAGGCAGCCTAGGAACAGCTTTGTAGATTCAGTATGCTATTATATATCTTCAACAAAAAGCTTTGTGGTCTATGCTTAATTAGAAAGCTCTGTAATGGCAGTTATATATAGACACACAAATGACGTTTTTGCGAATAGATTATATGAATTTAGCTAGTATTAAGTATGTCATTGGCTTTGCAGTTTTGATATGGAGAATGGACCAAAGGCAGCTGAGTTTATACAGGTTTGTGATAGTATAATTCGATTTAATTCCCACCAATGAATCTACCCTTGTTGCTACAGATGCTTCTCATAAATTTTGTCAACTTTGGCCGAATAATAATACTCTTTAGCAGCTTAGCATGTTGATTCTATGTAATCTTACAACAAGTCTCTTAATATTTTGCAGGATGCAGTATCAAAGTTGCCTCCTCTTCGACCATTATGTCTAATTCTGAAAGTATTTCTACAGCAGAGAGAACTAAATGAGGTCTGGAAATAATAATCTACTTTTCTTTAATAGATATCACCCTTCTTCACAGTGCCAAACATTAAAAAAATGTGTCTTTAATGTTTTTGTTCAGGTATACAGTGGTGGAATTGGTTCATATGCACTTCTTGCAATGCTCATTGCATTTCTCAAGGTAGAAAGTGGTTACTTGAATTTCACATTACCAGATGAAAATAACATCTCTAAATGTTTTTCTACCTTTTGTTTCTTCTATAAAACAGTACCTCAAGGATGGTCGAAGCTCACCTGAGCATAACTTAGGAGTTCTATTGGTATGTTTTTGTCATCATGACTTAAAAGCCTTAAATTGTATTAGCTTCATTTTGTTGGCTAAAATCTCCCTTCTTCTTTTTCTTATTGTAGGTTAAATTCTTTGATTTTTACGGGCGAAAATTAAACACCGCAGATGTCGGTGTATCTTGCAGAACCGGAGGTTCTTTCTTTTCAAAGAGCAGCAAAGGGTAAGTAAACTAACCGACATTGGAGAGTTTTATTTACCTTTTGTACCTGTTAACATTCATATGTTTTGTCTCTCTAGTTTCTTTAACGGAGCCCGGCCAGGGCTCATCTCTATCGAAGATCCACAGGTCAGCTTCAAGCTCTGATTTTGTATTAAACAAGAAACTTAGAATGCATCTGACAAAAATATTAACTTGGTTTTATTGGATAATCAGGCACCAGATAACGATATTGGAAAGAGCTCATTCAACTACTTTCAGGTTCTATTCACTTCTTGAGTTTATCAACACAGTTAAAGATGGATATTATATATACATATACTCATAAAAGACTTGCTTCTTTATATACAGATTCGATCAGCCTTTGCAATGGCCTTATCTACTTTAACAAACACAAAAGCGATTCTAGCGTTAGGACCAAACCGAAGCATCCTTGGCACCATAATCAGACCAGACCGGATTCTTTCAGAGCGGAAAGGAGGGAAAAACGGGGACGTCACTTTCAACAGCTTGCTTCCTGGAGCAGGAGAGCCATTGCCAATGTCGAGTAACGGCAAAAGCAATGGCGGGCTATTCTGTAACTGGCAGCTCGAAGAAGAAGAAGAAGGTTTATTCCCAAGAGGGAATACCGAGAATGGTGAGATAGATACTCCTGGTAAGAAATCGAAAGAGTCTTCTCGAAAGAAGAAGCATAAGAAGAAGGAGAAGATGAAGATGGTGGATGAAGAGGAGGAAGAAGAAACGAGTTCGAAGAAGAAGAGACGACGAAAGAACATAGTTGGATTCACATGGACCTACTGAGATAATGATGATGATGATGATAATGATGATTCAGTTGGGTTACACTTTGGAAAACCAGAAAGCTTTTGTTTTGGACAGAGACTTTTGAGTGTAAATTATAATTTGGTAAAAACAGATCTTGTGCTGTTGTAACAAATTAGAAATTTACCATCAGTTTTGAGTTAGGGTCTAAATTTAAAGAAAAACAAATGTTAGGGAAACAATTTAGTTATTAATTTAAAAAATTTAATTTTTTTGTTTGTTTCTCGTTAGTTAATTGTTTGTTTATCTTTTAATTTAATAATAATTATCAAGAAAAAGTAATTATTATATACATATATATATATATTTTTTGATTTGGTAATGAAAATATCTTGTTAGCTAAAAGACACGAAGAAACAAGTGATCAATCATTATCGTGGTCGTCACTAACATTACAATCATTAATAATTATCAAATCATCATAAGCCTGAGATCTCTCTTCTTACAGTGGTCTTCTCCGATACGGTATGTTCTCTCCTAAAACTCCTATCGTCTAAGGTCAATGAGGAATTTGATTAATTTAATCTGAGGATTTACAAAACCTGAAGTATCTCTTCTCATCAGATTCGTAATCTTCCATTTTCTGGATTTTGGAGGTTTTTAAAAAACCAATCTTTTTCCTTTCTCCCAGATTATTGGAAATCGTAACTCGAATTAAATTCTTAATGGTTTGCTTAGAATCGTAAATGTAGTTTCTTGATTCCTCAATCTAAAGATCATAACTTTGCATTGTGATTTGACTTGTTTAGGGTTTTTGATCTTTCCACATTATAACTCAAATCAAATCAATCAATGGCTTCTTTTTATACTTATCCGTAACATTTTGTTGGTTTATTTGGTAATAATATCATAATTTTCACAGAATTCATGAAGTCAAGATAGAAATTTTATGTTTGTAGCTTTCATTCAGTGACCTAACTTTGTATCAGTTCTTTCAAGTTTAGCTATTCAATGGTATACTCAATGTTAAGAGTCTGTATTGGTGTTTGGTTCTCATAAAGTTGTATGCTTTATTCCTAAATGACATGACTTGATTGTGTTTTCCTTTATTTTAGGATCTTTACTACTCTCATGGAAGGAAATTTCTTCAGGTTTGATGCTCAACAAGCACAAAATGATGGTTTTGTACTAACACAAAAGCCTAACCTCATCACACTCCCAACGGAACTTAACGGCTGTTTCGATTGCAACATCTGTTTAGAAACCGCTCATGATCCAATCGTGACTCTATGCGGTCATCTTTTCTGCTGGCCTTGCATTTACAGATGGTTAGATGTACAAAAATCATCTTCTTCACTCTCCTTTATTCAGCAGCAAAACTGTCCTGTTTGCAAATCTAACATCTCCATTGGTTTGTTAGTTCCTCTTTACGGTAGAGGCATGTCTTCTTCCTCTTCTTCTTCTTCAGAAACTATGATAGTACCTCAAAGACCTGCTTCATCTCCTTTACACAATCTTATCAATTCAGCTTCATCTCTAAACCCGAGCTTTCAGCCTCCTCGTCATTACCGTGGTGGCTACACTGCGACAGAATCATCAACTGATCTTGCTAATGCGGTTATGATGAGTTTCTTGTACCCAGTTATTGGAATGTTTGGGGACATGGTGTACACGAGGATATTTGGAACGTTTACAAACACTTTGGCTCATCCTTACCAAAACGCTCGATTCATGAATGGGAACAACAACCAGAGGATGTTGCAGCTAGAGAAGTCTCTGCATCGGGTATCGATCTTTTTCCTTTGCTGCATTCTCCTCTGCCTCTTTCTCTTCTGAGTCAATCTACTCAGTAGTTGTGTTTATTCTTCTACCTTCCGTTTGTGTGTACAGTCTGTGATGTAAATAGCTTGCTTGGTCCAGAGCTGTATAAGTTTGTTGTCACTGTTGTATTTGCTTAAACTATACATAGTTGTGCATGTATGCTACAGAAACAGATGATGATGTATATATGAACACAAGTCTTTTTTTTTTTCTTCTTTAATTGGGTCTTAGGAATTACATGCTTAAGTAAATACATCAAAGATGTCAAAAGACAGATTAAACATGAGGATTAGATAAGTTTAGGTAAGAGCGAGCCAAAGAGGCCAATTTAGAGACATAGATGAAGTAAAGTGGTGGAAGTTTCGGGAACTGATCATATGGTAAACACCTAGACCATAGCCATTGTAGTATATAGAGTTAGGCTTAAGTCCAGGCTATTTGCTTGCATCAACACAAAACTGTCTCCAATGTCTTGAGTGTAATTAATAAGCGTTAATCTCTCCATAAATGTCTTTTCTTTCTAGCTTAAACACAATGAATCTCTTGCTTTTGTTGAATATAATCTCCTTGTCCCCTTTGTCATATGTCTCCACATATCTGTAATAAGAGAGTTGTGTAGTTATTGTCATAGTTAGTTAATTGAATTTAAGTGCTCTGTTTTGCTACAAAAAGCCAACAACTTCCACTCGGACTGTGGCAACTTTGGTATATTTCTCAAATGTCCATCAGAAAACTCTGGGACATCGTCACATTTCGAATCAAATGCTGGGGATGACCTCCCTCGTTTTTCAACTGTCTGGATGACCTCCAGATTTTTTTTTTTTTTTTTTTTTTTTTTTTTTTTTTTATTCTTCAAATGGATCTTGGCTCATTGGGCCTTCAAGAAGATCCATAGTTTTGGGTTCTTGCATAATTTCTTCATCATCGTCAGATGAATCAGAATTCATTAATTCCTGGAGAAGTTGCCTAATCTCTTGCTTTTGTTTCTTCTTCGAGCTTGTCGAGGAAGAAGGAGATTGGGTTGGGCTAGCTTTGGTAGTTGTGTTTATTGGGTTTGGATGTTGAAGGCCTAGCTGCTGGGCCATTGTTATAGGCTTGGGTAGGTGTTTGGTTTTGTTGATGAGAAAGGCAGTGGTGTGAAGCCATTTCTCTTGGTTGACTAGAGAACAACGGTCTTGGTTATATTTGTCCCACCATTTGATTCGAAATTCTCGAGTTAATGAATAGGGCATTTTGGGTAAGGCTTGGGTGAGATTGAAATGCCAAGAGGCAATCCAAGGGATTCCCATGTCCATGTGAAAACAAATTTGTGTAAAAGATTCATGGTAGTCATGGTATAGCTTGGAGAAAATGGTTTTTGAGTAGTAGGGGAAGGCGGTTTTTGTGATAAAGGGTGGATAGATTTGATCAGTAGAACCAAACCAATGCCACCACTCATAGAACCATCCTGGGAATTGCTTAGGACAGTTCTTATCAAAGGAAAAGAACCAGGAATGGTCTCTGGGGTAGAGGTAAAAGGTGTTGAATAAGGCGTTACGGTAATCCATGTAGGTAAAACCTGGTACATGGTAACTTGGGGTAGAGAATGGTTTGGTAACTTGGTGATGGATAAGATTTAAGTCTTGAATACTACAAACTCGAAGGAATTTGCAGATTGAGTATTTGGTAATGGTAGGGTTATGGGGATCAGGGTAATGGGTAATTTCTACTGATTTGGTATCAACTAAGATGAATTCGTAGAACATTCGATCTTTGTTGATATTATCAGTTATCCAGAGGCTGGTTGGATAAAAAAGGCGATCTGTGAAGGATTGTAATTCCTTCAAAGGGATTGGTTTGGTATAATTTGTGGTCATAATGTGTTGGGCTTGGGCCTTTTGGATATAGTCCGTTTTCTTGGGTAATGGTTGGGCTGATACCGTTGGTTTTACGGCTTTTGCATAAGATAGTGGAGGAAACTCGGCTAATGCCGAAAATTTGTTTTGGGTAGTTTGTGTAGAGCTTGATCCTTGCATAATTGGTTGGGACTTGATGTAGTCAAAAGCAGACATAGGCTTCTTTTTCTTGATATCACTCTGTGTTTCACTCATTTTGGATACTTGAATGTCCCTGTAAATACTCACGGGTTAGGAAATCGGGTAAACAATTGTTTTCTCCTTTTATATATTCTATATCAAAATCAAAGGCTGATAAAATAGCTTGCCATCTGGCAAATATTTGTTTTGAAACTAAATTTTTTACATCTTGTTTTAAAATTTCTTTAGCTGATTTACAATCAACTCTTAATAAAAACTTTTGGTTAATTAAATCGTCTTGAAATTTTGAAATACAATTGACTATAGATAAAACTTCTTTTTTAACGGTGGAGTAATTTTTCTGTGGTCCTAACCAGACACCTGAATGAAATCTAACTATAGACTCATGTTTATTGCCTCGGAAGGGTTTGCTTAAGAATTCCTCCGAAACCTAACTCGAAGCATCTGTTTCTACTATCATAGCTGCATTAGGATGAGGAATGACTAGGCATGGTAAAGTCCTAATCTTTTGTTTAACTTCCGAACTAGACTAGTATGCAAACTAGACCATGGAGCAGGGGTTTTTGCGTCTTTGGAATAAAGGTTGGATAGTTTTTCTAATATTAGGAAGGAAGTCTGAAATATAATTCAAACATCCTAAAAATCTTTGTAATTGTTGTTTTTCTTTTATCTCGTTTGGGAATTTATCCGCAAACTCTATTGATCTTGATATAGGGGTTATAGTTTGTTGATATATATTATGTCCTAAGAATCTTATCTTAGTCTGGAATAAATGCATCTTTTTAGCTGAAACTACTAAACCATGGTTCTTGATTATTTGTAAAAATGTATGTAAATGTTTGAAGTGTTGATCTATTGAGTTGGAGTAGATTAAGACATCGTCTATGTAAACGATCGTAAATGTTGAATGATTATTGAATATATTATTCATGATATTCTGAAATTCAGAAGGTGCATTTTAAGACCAAATGACATAACATTCCATTCATAATGTCCGAATGGGACAATGAATGCTGTTTTATACTTATCTTTTTCATCTATCTGGATTTGCCAAAATCCAGATTTCATATCAAATTTACTGAATACTTTTGCATTATATAATCTTTTTAATAAATCTCTTTTATTGGGTATTGGATACCTAATCCATTGTAGTACCTCATTTAATGGTTTATAGTTGATAACTAATCTTGGAACTCCTCGTTCCTTTTCTGCTTGTTTATTAACATAAAAAGCCGAACAAGACCAAGGGGACTTGGATGGCCTAATTAATTTCTTGCTTATCAAATCTTGAATTTCTTTTTTACATGTTTCTAATAATTCATGATTCATTTGGATAGGTCTAGCTTTTGTTGGAATATTTTTTTCACTAAAATCTTTTTCATAAGGTAATTGGACTATATGTTGCTTTCTTTCCCAGAATGCATTCGGAATTTCCGAACAAACTTGGGTAAGTAAATCATTTTCTAATTTTTTAATTTTATTGATTACTTGAGGATTTGATAATTGTTCTTCAATCTTTTTATAGGATATTTCTTCTTGGAGGTGTTGAATATGCTTTTTCTTATTAGATATTAAATTTACCGTTTTATTGATAGTATGATGTTGTAATTCCATTACTTCTTTAGTTTTGATAGGTGATAAGAATTTGAATAGTAATTTAGAACCTACAACCTTAGTTGTAATACCTTCTTCATTAACTTTAAATGGATAAATTTGAGTAAAGAAGGGGGTTCCTAATATAACTTCTTGAGTAAAGTTTTTTACTAAAATAAATTGGTTTTTAAAACAATAACCGTTATTGCATATTCTGGTATTGGGTAGTTTATAATTAACCTTTAAACTACTACCGTTAGCACCACTAAGTCTTTCGGTAGTTTTCTCATAGTATTTAGTTGGTATAAGTCCTTCTTTAATACAATTATAATCTGCTCCTGTATCTAATAAAGCTATTATATTAATTTGATAATCATGACTTATATGCAAGGTTATTTGCGTATACCATTTTTGATAGTTTATCTTGTTTATGATTTGAATATATTCATTATAATTTTCTTGCATATCCTGTATTTGCTCACTAGAAGAAGCCTTAGATTTTGGAGTATTGTTTTCATTCTTAAAATCCTTCATCTCTATTAATGATAATTTTACATTAATTTGTAGTTGATCTAAATGTTGTTGATTAACTGCTATCTGGAGCTCTTTTACTTGTGATTTTAATTGCTTAATTTCACTTTGTAATTCTCCAGTAGTTACTTGTTTAAATAAGCTTTGAGTTGGATATTTTTGAAATATCTTGTTTAAACTAAACGGTTCGGGTGAAGATAATTGGTTTTCTTGTTGAATAATTTCTTTTACTTTCATTAGATAATCCTTTTTAGTTTCTGGATCATCTATTTTATCTATGATATCTAATAGGAATTTCTTATCTACTTCTTTTGTTATAACATTTATTTGTCTACAATTGCATAAGTCATCTATTAACTCTTGAGATTCGTTTGATGAATCGCTTGAGTTTTCTATTATTTCTAAGTTATTTTCACTATTAGTTTCATTATTAATATTACTTGTTTCTGAATCAGAAATAAGTAATTTGGTTAATTTATCTTGAATATCAGGTTGATCTTTGAATATCTCATTAATTTTCTTTTTCATTTTACATTCATTAGATTTATGACCTGGTCGTTTGCAATTCCAGCAAACTACCTTGTCTTTAGTATATCGTTTATATTTTGCATAATATGGATTATGAGGTTTCTTAGGAAAATTTCTTTTGTTATAAAAGGGTTTTGAATAACTGATTTGTTGCTTATGTTTTAAACGTTTAACTCTAGAGGGTGGATTTAAACGTTCATAACCATATTGTTCACAGAATGAACCCATTGTTAATCCAAATTTTAATTTATCAGTTTTTTGCTTATCTTTATGGTCTTGGCATATTTGTAAACCTTCTTTTTTAACGAATGCAAATAATTGTCCATAGGTGATGGTATTCCATGGAATAGCATCTCCGTTTGAATAATCCTTTAATTTACTAATTACTTTTTCTGCAAAGAATGTCGGTAATCCTGAGATAAACCGTTCCTTCCAGAATGGTTGGTTACAATCGTTTCTTTGGAATATGTTTGCCATAAATATATCCTTATACCATTTAAAATCTCCTAAAGTTAGACATCTAAGGTTGGTTAATACTAATTTTTTGCTTACTAATTCTTCTTGTGGGTTGCCAATAAAATGCATAGTTATAGTATGGATTAATACTTCTATAGCGTTTTGGATTTCTACCTCTTCAAGGAAGCCATCCGCATCTTCTACTTGTTTAACTTCTACATGATTTAAAATAGAATCTTAAGTAATACGATCTAGTGCATTATCCCACCAATATTTTAATGCTCTATTAAAACCAGCTATTAATAGAACACATCCTTGTTTATCACTTAAGCCTTTTGCTTTATATGCAATTCCGGCTGTTCCCATTTCTTGGAATAAGTTCATCATTTCGTATTCTGAACGACCATCTAAATTCCATTCATATACACCTTCACCGGTATATACGTTTTGTGAGAATTTATGGTGTTCTTCATATAATAAATCTGGTGGAGTATGTTTTGGATAATATGGTTTTCTTGAATTCATAAGTTTATTTCTTACTCTATTAATTTCTTGGTTAGTTTCTGATTCAATTGATAGGTTATCTTCATTATCGTTTATAGTGTTGATACCTTTACCTTTATCCATATTATCTAATCGTTTGGATATTGATTTGAGTATTTCATTTTCTGGAAATTTGACCTTATGGGTCATAGGTTTGAATAGAGGTTGAGATATCGAAGAGAATGGGTGTTGAATACCATTGTCTATTTTAGGTTCTAATTTGATTTCTAATTTTGCATCAATATGATCAATCTGTTTAGCTATTGTATATAATATTTGACTTTGATAATTGTTTTGTTCGTATACCGATTTAATATCTGAAACTATAATAGGTTCTTTATCTTCTCTATTAGCTCCAGTTTTAAAGGGTTTTGCTAATATTTGTCTATCGTTCGTTTTAATTTTTAGATCTTTTAATGGAGGATGAATCGATTTCGATTTATCCCCATTAAGAGATTCCCATACTTGACTTAAACTTGTATATGTATTAATTTCTCTAAATGGATAATCAATGTTATTAGCTATTGCATATGTTTCAAACCATATAAAGAATGGGATATCAATTCTTTTTCTATTCATACATTTATACCATTCTTCTCTATAGAAGGTGGTTAATTTTTTAGTAAATGTTTTAAAATACCATAATCGTTTTTCTTGATTATCTTCTGAATAAAAGTCTTCTTTAATGTATTGTTTATTAATTTCAAATTCTGTTGAAATAACATTTATTGATTTAAAATCAGAATGAGTAGGTGATGTTGGATAAAGATCAGGTTTAGGTTCAGCTATTGGTGTAGTAAAATTAATCTTCTCTTGATTAATTGATTGTTGAGTAATTTCTTCTTCCGATTCAGTACTAGCTTGACCAGTTCTATATTCGGAGAAAGAAGCTCTTGACATATATGGACTAATTCTCGGTGGTAATGGTTCTCTAAAAGATCCGAATTGTAATAATATTTTACCATCGGTTCTTTCTATAATTTTTGAAATATTTTTTTGCTCAAAGTTCCTAGGTGGTTGAGTAATATTAAGTTGCCATTGTTCTGGAATAGTAATTTCAGACCATTTTAGTTGTTTAGGTGCGTAAGTCGCAGTTGGAGTGTCTTTACTATGAACCGCTAAAATAGTGGTTTCACCTTTTTCATCTTGTAATAAACATCTAGGATTAAACTCAGATGTTGATTGTTTAAAATATACACGGTACAATAATAAGTATCCGTGTCTATTATTTTCGAATTTCATTTCTGGTAAATGAATATTTAAGACTAAAGTATTGAGTATAGTTGGATCATGTAAACTTACTTGATAATTTGGAGCGCAATTAAAGTAAACTGCACCGTTGCATAAGTTTGATTGGACGGCTCCCAATAGAGAGTCTTCAAATTTGAGTAAAGTCATATCCCTTAATAACATAAGAATAGGTGAATCAATACCAGTTCTTGATAATGGTTTAATTGCTATTTGGATTAAACCAAAGTGAAGATAATTAAATCCTTTTTGTTTATATTTATCTAAGGTTATTGAAGATAATAATTTAATTTCTTCAAACTCGTTTCTAAGTGAAAGAGTTTGTTCATGTTCTTTTATTGAATAAGCAGTTCTAAAATCAAAAGTACCGATTTGATAAATAATTTCTGGATTAATATGAGGTAATTGATTTTGCATAATAGATTGATTAAATGAAGTAATTTTTGACATGATTTCCCTTGAATTAATCATATGCGAAGCAGATGATCTATCTTGCTTATTTTTAAAATACTTTCTAATCGTAGATGCCATGATAACTTAATCTATATCTAGACTCATAAAGAATTTCACTAACCAAGGAATAGACTCTCAAAGCGGCTTACCAACGGTCTTATCGCCTCACGGGACTTAATGCCGGAACACCAGCTCTCGGAGGGTTCTAGAACTAGGGTAGTGGATCCTAAACAGATCTAGGGTTTAGACTGGGTTAGGATAGAATCTAAGATTTTGAAAATGTTTTAAAATTAAAACAAGGTTTCAAATCCGCTATAGCAGATGAAATCCGGGATACTATCGACAAATGAGGGTACAAACACGAGGAGTGCAACCACACGATAAGTCGAAGGAGTATTGTCCCAAGACTCAGGGTTCCCGTTGTCTTGACTAAAGGCTTCCGCGGTAGAATGACCTTTTTAGTTAAGACTAATTATTTCTTTTGCTTAAACGTTTTTGATTCCTTTAAAAATCAAAACGGTTTTGGCCTACTTGGCTCTGATACCAAAAGGAACAGGATCGGGAAAGGAACAGGATCGGGTAATCAGAATTTCTGATTTGCAAGATCGGATAATCCGCAAGCAAAGAGCATACTTTTCTTAATTAGCCGGAATAGTAATATCGGAATAGTAAAAGGAAAGACGGAAACTGGAAATAAGAACGGAATCTGGGTAAAACTTGATATATTTCTTGAAATAGTTTACAAAATAAAATTCAAACTTTGAATACAAAGGATGAAGATTGAATACTAATTTGAAAACTAAGGAGAAAATATTGATAGAGAGAGAGTGAAGAATTTAGAGAGATGCTCTAAATTGGCTTGCGTGGTATGAGGTCTCAAGTCCTTTTTTTATAGAGGGTTGAGGCTGATCTTGATTAATTGTGGCGGGGTCGCATGTCCCTTTTAGCTTTTTGTTGTTTAATTCTGATTGGTTGAAATCTTGACTAATTGGCGTCTTCGAAGAGAGTGAGTCAGATTCTTTATCTTCTTGTAAGTGTCTTGATTAGGTGGGTCCCATATGTCGGTATACGAATATAATCGTATAAAGTTGGTATGCCGACATCTGTATATACCAACAGTAATCGTATAAAATATGTTGCATTATTATTATATATATATATAGATCTTTTTTTTTTTTATTATTTTTTTATATAAAGGTTATGTAGATCATTCTTATTCCAATAAGGTTAGTCTGGCACTTTTCCCTCACATTTCTAATGTCCATTAAGTCCATTAAAAAACCCCATTCACCCTGGAAAATTAGTCCGGTGGTAAAAAAGTAAAAAATCCGGAACCTAGTTAAAAAGAAAAAGAACTTTGGGACATTTCTCAAATGCAACCTCGTATACTTTATGTTCACGTAACGTAACTTGCTCCTGTTATAATGAGTAACAACATTAAGGCTTTTGGAGCTTTTTTGTTTTCTGATAAAGTAGGCTTGGATTTTGAATGTCAGTAATTTTTTCATCGGTTTCCAGTTGTCCTTTACGTAGACTAGGATATATCTGTGTGTATGTATGTTTATAATTATTTAAATCAATTTTATTAATATTTTAAATATAATATAATTAATTAATTACTAGGTTATAAAACATATTATATATATAAATTAATTAAATTGTATTTTATTTTATTTTTACTTATGTTTTGCTCATATTTGACTATTTTCTTATTTTTTGTTAAGAGGGAAAACTTGAAATCCATACATGAACTTTTTCTTATAATGTTTATATATATATAAAATGTTCATGTTCAAGTCGATTTTTGCAATTAATGTTCAAAGCTATTATCATCTTTGCCCAAAAAAAATATTATATTTTTTTATTGATTTTTTTGTTTGTTTCTTTCTCATTTTCATTGTAAACATTTTTTTTTTGGGTTGGATAAATTGAACATTCTAACTTAAAATAAATTTCTGATTAAGTAGAAATTGTTTAGATTAGTGAACCTATAAGAGCATCCACAATGGAGACCCAAGACATTGTGTCTTCCCAAAAAAATATCAATTTTTTTTTTTTTAATTTTTTTAAAAAATTGATTTTTTTATTGTCGCAACGAATCACGTTGCGACACGTGACAATATTTGGGAAGAACCTGTGTCTTCCCAGAGACATGGATCTCCATTATGGATGGCCTAAGCATGTCTAAGCATGTCTGATATTTAGAAGGTTCTATGCATTAAAATAAATATATAACCTTTAAATGGATTTTAGCATCGATGTTGAAGGGGTCAATTGGATTCAATTATGGATTTCTCCATGGGATTTTAGTAATTAGTCCTTTCGAAAGTTGGTCTTTTGGTGAACACAATATGGACCAGGACTACTACTACTCTTGCCAATTTGTGTATTATATTAAACGTTGAATAAAATTCAAGTAAGCCACATACATTTAAGTGCTATTATATATAATACTAAAATATCGATATACCTTTAACAACGTTCAAACAGAAAATTGTAATATTTATTCTCAAAATATGAAACCTATGAAACTGAATAAATAAAGTAACATGGACTTTATTAACTAGCTGAAAACTAAAAATATTTTAGCTTAATATTTGGGGGCTTAAGACGAATGCATTTTTTCATCTATATAGGCACGTCTCTGGTTGTTTGTAACCATAGAAGCCTTGAAGAGAGGTGTATACAGTATACAGTATAACTTATACTCAAGGGTGATGAAAAGTGGGCTGGAAAAAAATAGTAAAAACAAAATTTAAATTTGATACAAATTTTGTTTTGATTTCTTTGTTTAATAAACTAATAAATTTGCTTTTGAAAAACTTGAAGAAGAAGAAAAGATGATGATGAGAACAATGGCAATGGTTCTACTTCGAAGATCAAAGTACTTAATAGAGAAGGTACATAACGAAACTGGAAACATGGCTAATATTGTTTACATATAATTTATCATAAGATAGTTTTTTTTTTTTGATAAAATCATTAGTTTTGACAGGAAAAAACAAATTATCATACGATAGGTTTTAGTAACTAGTATATATTTAGTATATTTTGTCGAAAACAAAAATGTAGGATTAAACACTTATGGTTAGACCCTAGACTAATATTTTTTCTTTTTTATAAAAAATAATATATCCGGTGCCCTAGACTAATACATGGCGTAAAAGTGACACAAAAGAAAATAGTTAAGCAAAAAGAAAAATTCTTTAACAAAGATATTTTTTTTGTCTTTTAAGAGGCAATGTCATCAATATGATTTTGTGTTTACATCATATATAATTAATTTTTTAATATAAAATTAAAATATAAGTAAAACATAAGTAAAATATAATATAAAAAACATTGACCAATATAAGTAAAACATAAGTAGAAGATAGAAAAACTTCAATTTGTTTGTTGCACAAAAAACGGAGTTCAATTTGTTTTATAACATAATCATTATTAATTTAGAAAAGGTATTACACTCAAATAGATATAGGTGTTAAAATTAGCCCTGTGACCAGATATCCGGATTTGGATTTCGATCCGAAAAACTGGATATCCAGGTAAGACGGATCCGAATCCAGATAATGTATTTTCAGATCTGCCGGATACGGATCCGGATCTAGATACTGAAAAAATTTCGGACTGAATATCCGGATCTAGCCAAGAAAAAAAATGAAAATGCGGATCCAGGGTTGACGGATCCAGATCCGGATAATGAAACTGTGTATCAGCCGGATCTGGATCCAGATACCCTGAAAAATGTTAGATATCCGGATCCGTTACATGCCTATTTAAAATGGGTCAAAACTCATGGATTAACCCGGTTTATCTATTATTTTAGTGGGTTTAGATTGAACTTTTATATCCATATAAATAAATGAGTTTTGGTGGATCAACCCTAATAGGTTTGTGGGTTTAGTGAGTCAACCTATTTGGATTCTGGATTACCCATTAAAACATAATTTATAATAAATATGTAAAATATTTAAACCCTAAAACAAGTATTAACGTTTTGCGTTACCCATGATTTTATGGTTTTATAATTTTATAGTTTTAAGATTTTATGATGTTTTTATTTATTTTAATAACTAGATATTTTTATTTAATTTATTACTTGAATTTTTTTGTTAATTTTATAATTATATGGTATATTTTGGATTTTTGTAATTATATTCAATTTATAATGAGTAATCCATATAACATATTTAACCAATGAGTTTATCGATTATAGGTTTAGGTATATAAATTTCAACCTATAAAATAAATGGACGGATTCAATCTGCCAATATAAATCTCGACCACATATGGGTTTGGGTCGGGTCGGGTTATCTATTTTTGACACCCCTAACTAGATAGGCCTACCAGTCGTCACTAATGGGCTATAAAATACGACAATATTCTTACTGATGGGCTTTCATCAACTATGGCCCAATTCAATATTCTTATTTGCATTTGCTTCCTGCTTTTTAACGGCTGATCACGCCTTCGATCTAGGCTTTTAGATAGCCCGCCGGCGATTTAGCAAAATGGGAAGAAACCACGACGGTTCTCCGCCGGAGAACACGAAACGCGACGTGGAGGTTAGAGACATCAGAAGAAAATCATCCCGGGAGAAAGCGAGCGTTTCCGAAAAGGAATCCGGCGAAGAGAAAGATGTGAATCGCCACCGTGAATCTAAGAGGAGAACAAAAGACGGCAAAGAGTCCGGCTCTGAATCTGGTTTGGAAAGTGGAAGCGAATCCGATAAGGAAGAAGAGAGACGTAGAAGTAGAAAAGGGAGAGGGAAAAGGAAATCAGATCGGAAATATAGGAGAAGACGCCATGATTATTCGAGTAGTGGCTCAGATTCAGAATCAGAATCAGAGTCTGATTATTCGTCGGAATATTCTGATTCTGAGGAGAGTGAGAGTGAAGATGAGAGGAGGAGGAGGAAGAGGAAGAGAAGGGAGAGAGAAGAAAAAGAGAGGAAGAGAAGAAAAAGAGAGAAGGAGAAGAAGAAGAGGAAGAAGTCTGATGGAGAAGATAAGAAGAAGAAGAAGAAGAAGAAGTCTGAGAAAGTGAAGAAAGGAGCTGTGACTGAATCATGGGGAAAGTATGGAATCATCAGAGAAACTGATATGTGGTAATGATTCTGTCTCTTTAACCTGATTTTTGGAAGATCTTGAGCTCTTACATTAAGCTATATGGAGAATTTTGTTGATTAGATATTGAAGTTGTTGATTACTGAAATGTGTAGGAATAAACGACCAGAGTTCACAGCATGGTTGCTTGAAGTAAAGGAGGTAACTTTATCTAATATGATCCCATTTTGCTTTGGAATTGGAACTGAGAAACCTAAACTTAGCTCTGTGTTTTGGCACTTGTTTATATCCTCTTAACAGGTTAATTTGGAAAGCTTGCCACCATGGGAAGAGAAGAAAATGTTTAAAGAGTATGTACTTATGTACTGTGATTTATGTTCATATGAAGCTCTTTTGTTGGTATATGTTAACATGTTGTGTGAAAATTGATTTTTTGTTTTATACAGTTTTATGGAGGATCATAATACTGGTACATTTACATCCAAAAAGTAAGCTTCTTTTTTTGTGTGTGGGTGTTTAAATGTTGTTGGATACTTTTATGGTTGAGATTAGTTGTTTATCAAATGTATCTGAATTTTCTGCAGATACTATGACATTGATGGTTACTATAGACTTAAGTTGGAAAAAGAGATGAAAAAGGGTTTGAAGAAAGCTGGAATAAGCGAACGTACTGTGTTCAATGACGAGGAACAACGCCGGTAACTAAAGATTTTTACTTTATTATCAGTAGTCACAAAATACTGTGGATGTGTTGCTTAAAAGGCGTATCATTTTGTGTTTGTTTCAGACTAGAGATGCAGGAATTACGCGATAAGCAGAAGGAAGAAGAAGTGTTAGCTCTAAAGCGATCAATGGAAGGCGGAATGGTTTGTGTTTTTTTGTTTGAAATCTCAAATTTCCATTGCTATTAATCTGCTTGCTTGCGTAAATCTTATGTGGTTCTAATTCAATGTGCAGGCTCAAGCTATGAAAGAGCAAGCTCGGTTAAAGGAAGAAATGGTCTACTTATACAAGATTGGGGACATGGAGGTTTGATACAAAAACCCTATTTTTACTCTGTGGTTTGGATTATCCTCAAGTTTCAATGTTAATGTAACGTTTCGTATTAATTTGGGTGATCGCAGGGTGCAGCTGCTATACAGAGAAGGCTAGATCCAGATGTTCCCATGTGATGTTTGAGTTTTTGGTTAAGCTACAACATCTTCTTGATTGTGTTTCGAGAATCGAACTTTTGTAACATGATGATACGAAAAAAAACCGAAATTTTCATCTCGTAGAGTCCCAAGTATGATAATACTGTTTTGTTTTGTTTTCTCGGATGCCACTGAATGCATCTTTTCCTTCTAATATCACATCCTTGAGATGGCTCCTAGTGAAAACAAAAATTGGTGTTAACCGGTTTAGACAGATGATCATAATTAACCGGTCTAGAAATGGTTTTATTGCATGTGTTAATAATTTTCAATAAAAATAAAGTACCAAGTCTTGATGTTGACGTCGTTAAGGTGCATCATGGCCAGAGATGCAAAAGAGCCCGACCCATCACTATTGTTCAAGAGAAACTCGCAGACCGGTTCAGCTGCATATACCCTCCTGATTTTACCAGTTTGACCGTCATCTTCTATTACAACATTACGACACTTCAAGATTTGAATTGCTAGCGAGTAGCCTCAGCATACGGTTCAGCAACACCGGAGCTTGGGGTTGGGGTTACTAGGTTTGGTTGGGAGTCTTAGTGCAATCTCAGAAGGTGAGAGCCACATACCATCGCCTATGGTGGCAATAATGTCGATGACACCGAGCTCCAATGCAGCTTTGAGAACCATGGGAAAAGCGACTGCGTAAGAGAGCCTCATAGCTAGCAAGGTGGCCTCTTGCTCATCTTTGGTTCGACCTGATTTTTGTTCAGTGTAAATGGTTGAGGGCACTTGACAATGGTTTTCCATTGTTCTTTTTTGAAGGTAGTAATGCCAAGAATGCGAGTTGGTTTAAGCTTTCACACTTTGTAGTTTGTGCCATTTTATAAGGTGAAATCTCACATTTGGTTAGGTGACTATTGAACGAACATGTTCTCGCGAAAGTAGCCATACCAAACACAATGTTAGAACATATACCTCCGCTCTTTGCTTCTACCGGTGTAACCATTTCCACTATTATCACTTTTCCATTTTCCGGAAGACTTTTCCAACTGTTTTTAAGAATCTTCACGCATTTTTCATCCGTCCAATCATGTAAGATTCGCATTCATTATCACGAGATTACTATGATTTAATATAGATCTTGATATTCAGAATTTTATATATTATCCTTTTGGGGGTTAAAATATATGATGACTTACCTTCATGAAAATGGCATCTCCATTTGGAATCTTTACAAACATATCTCCCGCCACATGGTTTACACCTGAAACCCATTTTAGTAAAATTAAAACGCATATGTTATGCATAAGATCTTTTATATTTTATCGAGCTTACCATGTGTTTTTCAATTCTACAAAAATCTGCATTGCATTCAACATTGTTTATAAGTTACAACTCAGAAACGGGTACTGTATTAATTAGATAGTAGCTACTGATGTTTTTTCTTTAAACTGCTAATTTTCTATTATTTTCTGATCTATCATGTACTTAAGAATTTTAATAGTAAAAGTTCATACCGGGATAAGGAGCATTGGCTAAGACCGGAGCTAAATCGAAATTGATACCAATAAGATGAGGATACTTGGAAGTGATGAGACCTAGTGTGCTACCAAGTCCTCCTCCTACATCCACCAAAGTCTTCACATCTTCGAATCCTTTATAAACTTTTAGAACCCTCTCCAAAACCATTATGGAAGATTGCAGCATAGCCCGGTTAAATACTTCACCGAACTGCTCATCGGTTTGGATGTATTCGAATAGTTTCATACCATGGGCAGAACTGAATGCATCTCTTCCTTCTAATATCATATCCTTGAGATGTCTCCTAGTGAAACAAGAATATCTTATTAGTACAAATATAAACATTAAGGTTTAGTGAGATATTGGTTATATTAATAACCGGTTTAATGTATATGAAATTTTGAATAGTCAAACTATTGTTTTTGAGTTATATATGATAATCAAAGTACCAAGTCTTGATGCAAACATCGCTAAGGTCAACCATGAATAGAGACGCAAAAGAAACTGAGACGTCACTACTGCTCAAGAGAAATTTGCAGACCGGTTCGGCTGCATACACCCTCTCGATTTTACCGGTTTGACCGTTCTCTTCTATTACAACGGTACGGCATTTTAAGACCGAATAGCTGACGAGAAACTGTAGCATCCGGTCTAGTAAAACTGGAGCTTCTGGATTGGTCGGTTTGGTTGGGAGTCTTAGTGCTATCTCGGAAGATGAGAGCCATAAACCGTCGCCAACGGTGGCGATGGTGTCGATCACGCCGAGCTCCAAGGCGGCTTTGAAAACCATGGGGAATGCGGCTGCGTTCGAGAGCCTCCTCGCTAGCAAGCTCGCCTCTTCTTCAACCTCTTGTTCTTCTTTGGTTCGTTCCGCTTTAGGGTAACTGGTTAAGGGGGCTTGAAGTTGGTTTGCCATTGTTCTTGTTTGAAGGAAGAGAGATTAGAGGAATGATGATAAATATGAGATTTGATTTCAATTTTCAAACTTTGGGCCATTTTTATAGGGTAAAATCTCAAGTGTTACAGACATTTTGTTAGATGTACCGGTGAATTAAGAATAGACATCTAGCCAACATTGTGTGGCTTTCTTTTTTCTTCAGCAAATTATTTCTACAATTTTTTAGTGTTATTGTAGCCATGCAAGAACATGTTCGTTC
>CM051390.1:15231901-15256901 GCA_028015245.1 Cardamine occulta
AATTAGACAGTTTCAGTCAAGTATAGTATTTAGGTAAGCACTTTATTAGGGAAACATCAAATTGTATATAGGTGTCATGCCTATTCCATTGAAACAAAATCTACCGCCTCAAAATCGTTGAAAACCCCATAAATTGAATATAAATATAAATAATACTAAAAAACATAAATGAAAAGAAAAAGCATAAATGATACGTCAATTGAATAATGAAAACTTAAATTGTTAGAAATTTTAGTGATAATATGTAAGATAAGATAAAATTATTTACTAGAAGTGAAGATCCCATTATTACATCTGAACTAATCTACAACGGTTTTGCTTGTCTTGTGGTCAAAACCTCCCTATCCGACCGGAGAGAACTAATCAAAAAGTGCCACGTGTCAATACGTAAACAGAACTCGAATCATAGAATCCCACGTGGAAGTAACTACAAGGGCCCCCTCAACTATATAAATCTCTATGTGCAAGTCTCTTTTTCTCACAAATCACAATTACAAAACCAAAACAAGTTCTTAAAATCAAATTAAGTGTTTTTTAAGAGAATATAAGAAAATGTCTAGCAACAGTCAGAGCATGAGCTTCAACGCTGGCCAAGCTAAAGGCCAAACCCAGGTTTTGTCTATACGACACTTTCTAAACTTATATAATTGTTTTATTTGAGTTAATGGTATAGATTAATTAATACCAATATTAATAGAGGTAAATAAAAATTGTTATAGGAGAAGGCAAGGAACCTGATGGACAAGGCCTCCAATGCTGCCCAATCTGCTAAGGAATCTATTCAAGAGGTCCATTTCTTTTCTTAATTATAATTTGAAATTTTTTGTGAAATAAGTTGAGAATTCAGAGTAATTAATAATAATTATGGTTTTTATTTTTTTGCAAAAACAAAATATAGACTGGACAGCAGATGAAGGAGAAGGCACAAGGTGCGAGTGAGACCATTAAGGAAAAGACCGGCATTAGCAAATGAGAAGCACGTTCCTATAATAATTTATGTTTTTTTTTTCGTTTTTATTCTACCCGAATAATAATTTGATAGATTTGTCTATCTAAAAGCCAAGGCTATGGATTTTAGTATCTATCCAAGGGTTTATTACTCTTGTTTCATGAGTAATTTGTTGTCTTGCAGTTATTTCTATGTTTAATAAATGTATTGAATACATGAAGTTATAGCTTAGTTTTATTTATAAGCAATGATTGCGGCTAAATTTGTTCTTTTTGTTACCATGACTAGACAAGTTGGATTATAGTTCTTTATCCCAAACAAAAAGTTGGATTATTTCAATGGTGTGACATATTAAACTAGTGAAATGGTGTAACTTATCACTTCAATGGAAATGTAGAACGTTGAAACATTGTTGTGAGAAGCAATGAGTTTTATTTTTCTTTTAAAATTAAGCAATCGAGTTAACTTCTTATTTTATTTATTAAAATGTTCCGTTATCTATATACATGATACATTCTACACCTATAAGTGTGTGTGTATGAGTGTATGAGTGTTAAGTGTCGAGTACTACCGATAATATGTCTTTTAAGATTTCAATTCATAGACGTCATAAGAAAAGTAGTTTAATTCTGAGAAAGACTTTGTTACCCTTAATTTTAAATATGATAAGATCGATAGATATTAGTTATCAAACAAAAAAAAGATGGATAGATATGCTCGCTTTGCATGTTAATGCAATAAGAAGGAATCTTTTAACCACTTGGTTCTAGAAGACACTAATGATTTGAAGTTTGAAAGAATTTGATCCCTCATGGAGGGACGACATTTTTCACCAATTGCAAATCGAGTCCCCACAATTTTTACTTTTATCTTATTCTTTTTTTTTTCTTTTCTTTTTGGCTGTTGTTTTTCTATTGTCAATAAAATAATCTAGACCCAAAAGCAAAAAGAGAATTGGATACTATCTCCATTTTTTTCCTGTTTCCTCATGTGCTCACACTGATTGGTGTAAATGTTTTTGTAACTCACAATAAGGAAGATATATCCGCACTCAGATAGGTTTTATTTTAATTTTTTAATTTCTGAGAGAATATTTGTACTGCATTTTGTTATTGGTAACTTGATATTAAAACCTTTTAGTACAACATCTTTTAAAAAAATTGACCTTTATGATATGCACCTTAATCTCATACAAAATTTTAACCAAAAAAAAATATATATCATACAAATTGAAATAAAAATTATTTAGTACAACGTCTTGTCAAAAATTATTTATGCCTATTCATACACGCTATAACTAACTACAATATTGAGATTCCTTTTTGGGCAAGAAAACAAGTGGGTGCATATAAGTGGAAATCGAAGAAATACAAATAATTAAGGATGTAAAACTACAAAATAACTTTGAATATAATTAAAAAAAAAAAACACTTGAACACACAACATAATTACATATCCATGATTTATAGTAAAAAAAAAGGTTAAGACATGTAATTTAGTTGTTTGTACTAGTGTCACTGTTATGTTATAATTTGAGTTCAAATATATAAGTTATAGATGGAAAAATATACACACTATCATCAAACAAACAAAAATAAAATTTTCATTTTGTTACATCACCATCATCACATCATTAACAAAGAAGATATATTTACCTTGTAGCACTTGGACGGCGAACGGTTCTATAATAGATAGTTATACCTTCACCACAAAGATTTACAATAGACAATTTTATACTTTATAGACACAACTACGATGAATGTCATTACATGCATACTACTACCTATTTCGAGAAAGGTTTTCTCCATTAATATGCAAAATTTGCATAAGTTGATAATCAAACCTCATATATGGTACACAAACATTGAAGGATTTTCCACAAATTGCAAATCTTTTAATATTTTGTAGATCTATTTAAAAAATTAATGGAGATTTTATAATTTCAAGTTGGTCTTACATAAATTTGACAATTGTAAGGTATTTTTTGAACTTTTCTCTAGATACATTGTGAGGTTCAAATGCGTTTTTTATTTAAATAAGTCCAAAATATTACAAGTTCATGTATTTGAGTTATCATATGCTACAATGAATATTTGAATGACAGAAAATATATCAAAATCTTATGTGGGGTCGTAAATGATAGACATTTAGATCTTATCCTGTTATTGTAGACAAATAAATAAATAAATAAATAAATAAATATATATATATATTTATCACAGATCGTAATAATTTTCTGAAGTGTGTTGATGTAAACCGTAATTGCAAATTGCTTAAATTAATCTTGTGAGAAGAACAGACAAATTGATGAAAAGAGAACAAAATAAGCATATGTCGAAAGTAAAGACCTTAGCATTGTTAACATTGAGTTTATGAGAGTATATGTTCTAAGAGAAAATTCTCAATAATTGTTATTCTACTTATGGGAATTATTCTAATATCATGGTGTTGGGCGTCATCAAATTCCAAACAAACAGCATATATCACCACAATTTTAGAAACTTAATTTGATGTTCTTTAATATACGATTCTTAATAAATATCTCAAAATAGATATGCATGTATTTTTCTACTTCAATTTCCAAGTCTTTAAGTTCGAATCTCTTGTTATTGAAATACTTATATTACAAATGATAGCTTATAAATCCACAGCTGTGATCTAAAGCATGTAGGTATGTAAATAAGAAACAGATTATGGACATCAATATCTATAAATAATCCGATTCTACAATCATTTAGAATCATTTTTTGTATTTTAAGTTGTCCGTGGTACTTTAATGTGATGGTGGTGTCCGGTGGTGATCGCAAATATACAATGTGGCATTGCATGATAACGAATTCATAATATATTTATATTTCATCACAAATTATAATTGGTTTTGCAGCTTTTGTTACAAATCGTTGATACACTCAAAATTTTAAAATCCGTCCATATTTTGAACCAAACTACCAAAGTATCAAAAGCTAAATTACTTACGCCACCATACACAGATTACTTGGACAAGAAAATCTAGATGCCAGTCTTTTTTTTTTTTTTTTCTCACTCAGATGCCAGTCTAAACGTGTTAACTCGGTCAATTATAAATAAATTTCATATTAAAGTATATAAGGATATTAAAAATGAGTTAACTCGTATTAATACCCTTATTTATTTTATATTTTTGGTACCAAAAAAAAACTAAAAGTGTTAGAACGAGCTAACTCGGTTCAATTCAGATAATAAGTTCGAATATTCCATGAATTAGTTCAGCTTGGCTCATTTAATATATGAAATACAATACTCTCTCCGTTTCAAAGTTGTCGTTTAAACTTGTTTCACACATATTAAAAAAATATTTAAATTTTCAGTTTTACCCCTAGTTAATGTTTATTTGATATTATTTCATTGGTCAAGACATTAAAACAAGAGGGACAAAGTTGAAAATCTTATCAAACATATGCATTGAAAACATAAAACGATAACTAATATGAAACGAGTTTTAAAATCTAGAACGACAACTAATATGAAACGGAGGGAGTATTTATTAACTCAGGTTTAGATGATTTAAATTGTGAGTTAAATGAGTAAAATTATAAATTAATACTAATAAATGGGGGGGGGGACTTCAAATGAAAATACAAATAATCTGAAAGAACTTAAGATATTCGAACAAAAATCATGCAATGATCCTTTAAATTGTAGTTAAATCTACTCCGTCTGGGAGTTTTAACAAAATCCATATATATCTTTCAAAAAAAAAATATGCCATAACTAACACCTCTAAAATATAAATGTTTATGTCATATGAAAAATAATACCCGCACCCAAATTATCCAGCAAACAAAATATCTACCAAGATATTTTAAAAAACTTGTTGATTCGTATAAGAGAAATTATGATGATATTAGTAGATGTAGATGTGTATATATGTACAGTCTTCGGAACACGAATCTAACAAATTAGGTTTTTTAGAGAATTTTAATTTCTGAAGGAATACAAGACTAAATAAAGAGAGAAAGAGAATGAAGATGGGTCCATGACACCTCACTTTTTAAAGTCTTTTTAATTGTCGTCGCACGACAAAACTAAAACAACATTACACATTATTCACATCAGCAACTTCCACTCTTCTTCTTCTTCTTCTTCTTCTTCTTCTTCTTCTTATTCTCCAATCATTCTCTTCTCTCTCTCCCTCATATACAACACATCTCATTAATGGAGGTTTCAACATCATCCATGTCTTCAAAACAAGAACAAATGCAAAACCAACCTCTCATAATCTCATCTCCTAGGTTTCAGCCTCAGACAAGATCTCCTCCTCATCATAATCATCATCATGACCAGCATCATCATCTCTCAAATCCTTATCCAACAACATTTGTTCAAGCAGACACTTCTACTTTCAAACAAGTCGTTCAAATGCTCACCGGCCCCTCCACCGATACCACCACCGGAAAACACCACGAAGCTCCTTCCGCGGTGAACAACAACAACAACAAGGGAAGCTTCTCGATTCCACCAATCAAGAAAACCAACAGCTTCAAGCTCTACGAGAGAAGACAAAACAACAACAACAACAACAACAACAACATGTTCGTTAAGAATGATCTAATGATCAATACTTTAAGGCTTCAAAATTCTCAAAGATTGATGTTCTCAGGAGGAAACAATAGTCATCATCAAAGCCCGAGATTCTCTCCGAGGAACAGCTCATCAGAGAATATTCTTCTGTCTCCAAGCATGCTAGATTTTCCGAAGCTAGGGCTAAACAGTCCCGTGACGCCCCTGAGAAGCAATGATGACCCCTTCAATAAGTCATCGCCTTTATCCTTAGGGAACTCATCTGAAGAAGACAAAGCCATTGCTGAGAAAGGCTTTTATCTTCATCCTTCTCCAATTTCAACTCCTAGAGACTCTCAGCCATTGCTTCTTCCTCTTTTTCCGGTTACTTCTCCGGCCAGCAACCCATAATTACGACCATGTCTATACATATATATATATATATATATATATATATATATATTAAATATTCCCGGATTTTCTTTAACTATATATAAGTCTATAACTAAGATCATATTTATAAGTTCGATATTAGTAATGGAGTGACTATAAATTTTGCGCGGTTTATTCACTTTTAATCTTAATAATTAATTGCAATATATGTAATTGGAATGTGTAAGTATATATATATATATATATTCATGATGAGACTCATTTTTATAAGGCTTATTATTCAAATTTTATCAAGTTTTTATCAAAAGATCGTTTATAGTTATGCTCATATATATGATTGTGTAGTTCAATGTGTGCCACTCAATATTGAGATCGAATATAGAGAATCGATATTCCATGTCTATGATCGAATTTATGATATAGAATTTATATTCCTGAAAACATGTTTTCTGTCAATCATTTTATATTCTTAGTTAAAAGAATGTAAAAAGAAAAATCAAAATTTTTGCGATTGGAAAACATGAATGGATCGAATGGTCTTTGTCAATAAGTATTTATCGGAAGTTTGACTAGTAATATGAAAATTTTAATATATCCACAAATAATGCTGATAAAAAGCTTCAAGAGACAATATGAAATAGAGACTCTTGAAAGAAATTTCTGAGGAGGTTCGACACGTAGTATATATGGACCATTTCGGTTGTGATGACTTTGAATTTGATGTAGTAATCATGGAGGCACGTTTGGTCTTTTACTACATTTCTTTGGACTTTCTCGTTTTTTTTTTGTTTCTTGAAGAAAAAGAAAAGAAAATTAGCTATATGTTAATACTGTTCTTCTGTTGCTTTGTCTTTTGACTTGAAAGGACAAAAAAAATCTTTGAAAGAATGAAATGGAAATTTTAAAAATAAAAGGTGGAGAGAAAGAGTAAAAGAAAGTAAAAGACGAAATAAGTAGTCGGTTATGATGAGAGTTGAAAACCAAGCAAAAGTCGAATCATCCTTGCTTCACATTCCAAGCAACTCCACTTTGAATTTCCCACACCTTTCCTATTCACATTATCTGGAAATAAAACAATTTTCAGATATGCAGCCGAACTTACATGTTTTAATATATGTTATATTCAAGACCAAGTTGATGTTTAAATTTTCTCTAAAAACAATATAGAGACTTTATATAACCAATCAATTCCGAAACTTCCGTTTTTCTCACCTTATATAACCCAATCAATTCCAATACTTTTTCTTTGGCTTATTTTTGTTCTCCTGATTATTTAAATTAATAAATATAACTATATCCATAAAAAATGGTAGTCAACTATATCACTCATTCCGTTTCTTTTTCCTTTGTCAACTAAATATTTTATTAACTGAAATGAAAGTTAGACAAAGGACAATTGCAAAAACTTAGCTTAGAATGAATATCTAATTTTTTTTTTGTAGTATATGTTCCGTTTTGTCTAGATTGAATTTCGATCTGCATATGTTTTAAAGCTGATGTTCGGTGTAATCCTAATAACCAAAGAGGTGGTGATCTAATGATAGTATGAGAGATTGTTTTTTTTTGTTTGTGTTTAATCTTTCTTTGGGATATAGAGGCATTATTTAAATTCTAATGAATTAAATGATGGTTTTAGGTACCGAGAGAGATTATGGACCAAAGTTAAAAACTTCCGCAATTTATCAAAAAAAAAAAATCATAATATTTAACCAAATATCTAATTAATCTGTAAAATAAATTTACAGTTATCTGATAGTTTTGAATAATATCAAAGTGGATGATAGAACATACGAATATTACTAGTTCTAAACATATTAAGAAATATTAAATAATTTTTTTTGTTAGATAGTTAGTGGTACAAGATCCACAAATGCAATTTAACTAGTCAGGAAATAATGTTTCAGACATTACTAATTTTGATAGCCAAACAAAAATTAGTGTTGTCGAATGTTGATGATACAAGGAAGTTAAAGTAGATATAGGAGAATTCAGGAAATGACATTGCAAAACGAAAATCTACAAGGCCGGCACAAAAAAAAAAAACGAAAATCTACAAAAGATAAATCAAATGTAGTTTTCGGATTTTGGTTCTATATAAATTGTGAAAATTGAGTAGGATAGAAACAAAACATACCATTTAAAATAATATCTCTAATTTCTTTTGCCATAAGTAAGAATACAAAAAACCTTCATAAATTGGAATAAAATTACCTGTAAAGAAAACAATACAAAATCAATCTACAGTATCTGTGTTCCACACAGACAAAACCAAAAGATTTCCGTATAGTTGCCGAACGAAGAATTGTCCCAACTGTTACGTTTTGCGCATTATTTTTCTATAAAGGATAATAATTTAAGATGCATGAACCAAACTTTACTAATTTCGCCAATGAAAACCGATTTGAGCTTTGTCACTGTCAAGCTCTACATTTAGAAACTATTTTTTTTATAGATAACTACATTTAGAATTATTATCAAGTGTGTTCCACCTAGTGATCTAGACAAACAAAATCTCCGACCAGTTTCCAAAAATGAAGAGTTGTCCAAATTGTTACGTTTTTACCAATTAGTACACGGCATAATTCACATGCATGAACCAAAACTCTACTGATTTCAGTAATGGAAATCGATTTAAGCTTTGTTTATTAGTATCAAGTTTGTTTTTTATTTGGTAACTGTGCTCAAAATCAAAGTACACAACATCACAAGAAAATGATACATAAAGGAACATTTAAATTTGGGAGAATGATGTGACAGTCTTGAATTCATGATTCTCCGGTAAGGAAGCGTTTCCAGGTCGAATCGATATAATCGCCTCCAGACCTTTCATCGCAAAAAAACTCAATTTCCTTAAAAAAACAGGATCTCTAATATGTTTTGAAGTAAATAGGATTCAGAGTATTGTATGTTATTCATTTACCTGCAGCTTTTGCAGCTGTGGCTTCTTGATAAACATCAGTCACAAATAGAATCTCTGAAGGATCATCCACTCCTAATGTTTCTGTAATCTCCTTGTAACTTCGGGATTCTTTCTTGTTTCTGCATCCAAGAAGCTTATGAAAATTATATAGTTGGATCATATTCTATTGAAAGGGAAGAAGCGATAGATCTTTTATATACCCGATTGTAGTGTCAAAAAATCCAGATAAATACTTTCTCAGATCTCCATAGTTTGTGTTCCCAAAGAGAAGCCTTTGCGCTAATCGACTACCGCTAGAATATATGTAAACCTATTCACATAAAAAGATTAGACCTATGAAAAAATATCATTTCTCTAAAACTCTACATGAATCTACCTTAATTCCTGAAGAACGCCATTTCTCTAAAGCTTCTGCTACATCCTCGAAAACAACAGATTTCAGTTCATTACACTCAAAACCCGTTCGCCATATGTGACCCTGCATACAAAAATTCATATCGCCTTTATCACACAATATTGAAGTCAACTAAAAAAAAAAGGTAAAATCTTTTCTTTTTTCTCACTTGCAATTCCTTTAAAGCAGTGATCTTTCTATCGGCTCTTATCATTGCCTTTACGTTAAAGACCACAGAGGCAATGACTTTTTCTTTTCCTTCATCAACATGAGGGATAGGCACAGCACCGGTTACACCTTCTCTCAAGTCTTCCTCAACCTGAGGCACATAAAGAGATGAACTTTGGTCACTTGTTAATAAGAAGAGATGATAAGGACAATAAAGAGAGGAAATGAATTGGTTATTTACTTGAGACCGCAACAACTTAATATCCTCTTGGGTTTCTGCTGTCTCATATGTCAAATTCAAATGCTTTCCAACGTTTTCACGAGCGTAAGGAAAGAGAACATCCATGACAAATGTTATGGGCGTAGTTGTTCCTTCAATGTCGAGGACAATGCATCGCTGCAACCAAACAGAGTATAATTAAAAATTAAACTTTTTGTGATATATGACGAGAGACATCATTGACTTTTTTTACCTGAGGCGATTCTGTTTGGTTTTGTGAATCCTTGACACTGGATTTCACAGATGGTTTTGTGGAAATGTGATTCTGTGAATGTATGGGTCTTCGGATAGGCCCGTGGTCTGGGGTAGCAGAATCTAGACCCAGTTGATGAAGCTTTATGGCAGCATCGAACAGGTAATGGTAACATTCAGCCTGGAATTGAGAATTAAAAGTTTATAGATAGAAGCAAACAATACATGAACATAACGTAACAATACGATACAGAAGTTCTTGTTGGTTTCTCAACTTTCAACCAAAAATTGAAGTAACTTGCACAAACCTGTGTCTTAGCATGGATCCAAGAATCACCCCAAATGTAGACTCCATGATTGCGTACCAACACTGCTGTTGCTTTTGGATAAGCTTCCAACTGAAAATGGGAGTCAAATATGTCAAAACTAGTTTAAAACATTCTTTCGTTGCATATAATCAAATTCAAGATTCATCAGAATAGTTAGACATACAGCTTTGGTGAGTGAATCTGTTAGTTCGTTCTCATATGCTGTGTTCTCTATGATTGGAACAACAAGTTCGTCATAGTATCCATGACCTTGAATCCCTTTTATCATCTCCATGTGAGTTATCTGCGAAATGTCGAACAGGAAGAAACATTGTTTTAACAGTGTTGAGGGACCTCTAAATTGTCTGCAAGTAGTAAGAATCGGGCTTACACGAAATTCTTTGGCCTGTGGATTAAGCATCGTCACAAGACAAGATTCCATGCCATGACTGTGAATAACAGCTCCAGCATTTCGCATCTCATACGCCTGTACCACAAACATTACACAGTAACTCGTAAGATTCCATTACCAAACGAAAGAAACTTTAACAGAGTCCATCCTAAGAATGTCAGTTATTTTACGGTTACTAGAGATTACATATCTATAACATGAAATGGGAATCATAAAAGCAGAGCAAGGGAGTTTGGTAGGACAAAAAATGAGATGCTAAACAATGCAAGCCTGCTAAATGAACAAATTTCTACTTATTTGGAAATTGCAATTAGCAGTAAAATGAACCATGTACAACTTATTGAAACACAAGTCACTGAGGCGGAAAAAGATTGTCTTAACATATATATGAAAATTTGCATTTTCATCTGTAAGTTTATACATTACAAACAATGATCTCGCCGTCGCACTGGTCACAGTTTGTTCCTAATTCTAAGGTGATTCTTTGACAAGTAGAAAGCACTTTTTTTCTTGAAATGAGCCAAACATCCATTTTCAAGAATGTCTGTGTTTTGTCCTACATCCTAACACCTGACTCTACATATCAGCTCATTTTCTGAGCCCATCGTGGTTTGTTCTAACACTTGACTGAATCCATGCAACTACTGCAACGTAGTGGATGTTATATGGGTCGAAGAAACCCACCAACACATCCAAAGTGGGGTATTTGCTCAAATTGGACAAGTTTTACCTTGTAACCGAGTTTTCGCAAGCTTTTCCCCAAAGAAAGCCGCCGGTTCTGTCAATAGTCATTAGCCATCAACGTATTTGCCATTCTGGAATAACATCCCCTACTAAATGGGAGGAAAGGTAATATACCACTAGAAAAGAGCGACGAGCTCTTAAACTATTTGTGTCGTGGCAATGTTCTCAAAGAAATCCTTCTTAACAGAATACCATTTAACTTCAAGTAACACCCTTGTCTTTATCGAGCATAAAATCTAGACGCGAACCAGCACAGCATATGACAAAGTAGTATCCCTCACCATTCACCAATATAGAAGTAGGCCAAGATAACACAGAAATCCCTAATGGAGAACCAAGTTTTATTACCTTGAAAACGACAAAACCATACCTTCATGAAAAGAGGAGCACAATCAGTACACTTAGGAGGCTTATTTGGGTATGGCTTTGGAGAAGGTGAAGATATGATGGATCCATTTGCAGATAAGATGTACATATCTTCCGGTTGCATCCTCTCCTTTTGAACACCTTCAAACACATCAACAATTAGTGAACCGTGAAGCACATGATTCAAATACTTTGCATTTTTAAGTCTCCAATGATTCAAATTCACAAAGAGAACGCTTCTAAACATTGAAAGACAAACAATTGTCCAATGAAAGAGTGTTACTAAAGTAAATTCAGGAGCATAAATACACAAAGATGATCTCTAGAAACAGAAATTTCAACTGATAAAACAAGCAACTCTATAGAGCAAAGGAAGAAGAGGCATCAAAATCAGAATCAGAGAGAAAGAAAGCGACTTTGAGATGTAGAGAACCTGAAGGAGACATGACGATGAGTTGCTCAGGTTTAGGGATTGAAGCGTCATGAACCTTAATCGTTATGCTACCGCCAGTTCCAGATACCCAACCTTGAGTGTAAAAATGACGACAGAGTTCAGTTACCAACGAACTCGTCTCCTTCACTTCTTTACCCTCCAGATACGCCAGTGGAAACCCGATCATCGACGCAGCAGCCACCGCCATTGATTCTCAGAGCAAGGTAAAGAGATTAGGTAGAGATTGAAAGAAAGATTGAAGCTTTTTCAGAGAAATGAAACGCAGAGCATTCCTTTGGCTGCTTTCAGAGAATATATTCCTTTTTCTCATAAATTTCGTATATTTTTATTTAATTATTTAAAAAGGTCCAAACTTGCGTCAAGTTTTCATTTTTAAAGACAGCATTTTTCTTGCTCTCAGATTCAAATCCAAAAAAAAATATTTTCAGAGCTAACCACTTTCTATAACCGGTACATTTCAATCACGGCGTTTCCTTCCTCCGTCGTATCTCCGCCGTAAAATCTAGAAAAGATGCTCGATTTGGAGATTTCTCGGATTAAACTCCTTGTCGTTTTGTTTACTCAAAAACGACACGTAGTTTAGTGACAAGGGGCATGTTTGGTAGCAAAGAATAAGTCTAAACCAAACTCGAGATAAGAATAGTGTAAAAACCACTATTGAACCCTTTCTTCAAACTAACATCATCGTTAAACCAAAACCAGAGAGCGAGAAAAAAGCTCTTATCTTCTTCTTCTTCTTCTTCTTCTTCTTCTTCTCCTATGTCGAGAGGACCAGGTCGTTTAATACAGAACGTGGCACAGTTTGCTGATGCTCAATTCAAACAATTCTCCACTCTTTATGGACAAAACGTCATAGACATTCTCGATTTTCCAATCAAGCTTGTCTTATCTCCTTTCACTCTCGCCTTTGACATCGCTGGCTCTGCTCCTCGTGGTTTTGGCATACCTGAGTTTATCTCTAAACTCTCTTATCTCTCCGTCTTCGTGAGTTGTTTTCTCCTTAATTTATGGTCATGGGTTTAGAACTCGACATTTAGCTGTAGTAAAGCTTGAAACTTGTGTTGGTTTTTCTGAGTTTCTAGCTTGGAATTATCATTTTATTTCTGGTTTTTTCAGTACCTGATGTTTCCGAGAAATTTGTTCGTGGGATGTTTGCTAAAGTTTTGAACTTTAATTTGTGAATCTCTATCTGAGTTTTCAGTCAAGGTTTTTGCTAGTTTGGAATCAATTTAGGAAACTGGAAAAATGTCTGTTTTATTTACTTGTGGTATATGGAATCTTTTTATCATTGGAGTTTTATTGATTGTAGGCGGTTGCTACGCTTGGAACTTATGACATAGCATTGGATTTGGGAAAGAAAGTAATTTGCCAAAGGTCAGTTTTAAGATTTGTTTCAATATGTTATCAACTGTTTTGAGGTCATCTAGTGAAATGAACACATTTGTCTGTTGGTTAGGGATTGCAAAACTTGTAATGGGTGGCAGGCGTTACGGTGCACTATGTGCAAAGGAACAGGGAATGTTCATTACCAAATCAAAGATTACAACTTGAGAAGGTGCGAACGTCTCTTGTTAAACACAAATTAATTATTTCTTCAACTACTTGACTCCATGAGAATTAATCAATCCACTGTTATTCTGATATGTCTCTGCGTGTTCCTAAAATGATGTATGTTTATGTTATTTGGCAATGTTTTAGCTATCCAATTGAAAGAAGTTAAAAGATTTATCCTTTCTGTCTTTTCTTGTAGTGGAGAGAAACCAACAGCAGCTTGTGTCGCAGATGCCATAGTTGACAATCGAGCTGAGTTGGTTCATCTTCCCTCCTCCATCAACCTTAGTGCACCATTGCCATTAAAAGACTGTCCAACATGTGATGGAACTGTAAGCTTTTTATCCCTGCTGCTAATGCTCTAGGCTACTGTTAATGTATTTGCATTGCTATTTTGATACGGATTTGGTTTATATCTCTCAAATTGTCAAATACTGCTAATTTCATGTAATAAGGTGCTTGTCTGTATGTATTAAGGGGGTAAACGAGATAGGCTTTTTAAAATATCAACATTTGCTAAATAACTTGATAGAACATCTGCTGATGTTGCAGGGTGTGATGAGCTGTGCTGAGTGCAAGAACAAGCTGCAAATCAGGATCTCGGCTGATGATGTATGTTTTGCATCTGCTATTACTTCTTCTCAACTTAACATCTGCATAAATAAATCCCCAGTGGGATGTATATTTACTACTTAGTAGGTATTAAATAACCAAGGAGAGGTGGCTTGGTTTTTGCGTAGAACTATCACTTGACAAATTCCTAAAGTGGCGAATGAATTTGACATTCATTTTGTAGATCATGGAACCTCCATGGAAAGCCTACAATGTGCTGAGGAAGATGGATTATCCCTATGAGGTGAGCACCATAGAGTCTATTTATATACCCAATAGCTTGCTATGTGTACCATGTCTTACAGTCTTATGAGTCGTATTTTCTATTTCAGCACATTTTTCACAGCATGAAAGATCCCAGCATTGCAAATTTCTGGTTGATCACGTTGCCTCAGATTGTGGGTGGGTTTGATTATGATGAAGATGTCAAGAAGAAAATATGGTGGCAATACGAGGTTCGTATCTCTTTCTACTTACGTAGATCTTCTTTAGCATGACTTATTCACCAGGCTTCTACTTTAGTTTATTGTCACTTGAAGGTTATGGTCTTCTAGAGGCTTAATCCAAGCGTACTGTAAAAGCTTTAGTCTACTTCTTAGCTGGAAGTTGAATCTTCTTAATCCTCATTTGGGATGGTGTTGCTATACCAATATAGTTTCTGTTTCATATCTGGATAGGTTTGTGGCTTTGTGCTAGGAAATTTGACAGATTTGGTGCATCGTATAGAATTATCTTTCTGTGGAACAAGAAACAAAAGGGCAACTATTGGATTTGTTGAATAATTCAGCTTTAAGCTTCAATGATAGTTAACTATCCATTTCTTCTGCGATCAGGAATCTATGCGATATGATCAACTTAGGGACTTGGTGGCTAAACGAAATCCTGGCTGGGAATATTTGCAGGATGTAAGATCACCTCTTTGTGGCTTTTAAAGATTTGACTCAAATCTGGGGAACTAGATCAGGATATGTTAACTGAAGAAGTTTTACCAATCACCCATTTAGTTCTCATGGTTTAACAGGCCTTAGTCTCCATTGATCCAGTCCGTGCTCGAGAAGACCCTGTCATAGTGAAAAATGTGCCTTATTACAAGGCTAAGAAGTCTCTGGAAGCTGAAGTCACAAAGCTCAATCCACCTCCTCGTCCTCAGAACTGGGGTGTAAGCTCAGCTCTCTTCTTCTTTTTTATTTTCGCATCACGGTTTCTGTTATTCGCATTCCTGAGACCGCATGCATAATCAAGAACTAATCAATGAACATGTACAGAAACTAAATCTACCATTGAATACTTCCTCTTGGACTGAAGAGGATCTCAAAAACCCGGCAAAACTATACGAGAAGACAGTTCTTCTCATTGCTCAAAGAGAAATCGCAGACAAAATCTTGGATGCACAATGGGAAGCTAAATGGCGTCAAGAAAAGGTTAAACAATGAACATTTTAACACAAATCTGTTATTCATATATCACATTTCATGATTCCAATTTGCATACATTTTCATCATTTATGATTTGTAGGTAGAGGAAATGTTGGTGGAGAAAGTGAAACCTTTCATCCAAGACTCAAGCATGGCTGTTCTTCCTCAACCTATCTTGTTAAAGTCTCAGAACAAAGATCAAAAGGTAACAATTGAATTGGTTACAAGAATAATCCTACTTTGTTCTTTCTTACACACTAAATAAAGTTTCAAATTAGATCATACAACAATTCGTTATTCTCCTTTTGGATATATTTTGGATTGATTTTTATGTTTCTGACACAGGGAAACCGGAGAAGGAAGTGGTGGTTCTTTTAACCTCGTATTGTGTCGGAACGAGTCTTGGATAAAATGGATTTTGATTTTTGAGTTATGTACTTCAATGATATGCAAAATATACTTTCTTGGTGGGTCTCGGATATATTATTATAACACTTATATCAGTTGTCAAATGTTTGAAAAGAAATGTTGTTTTTTTGCAGACACTTGGCAGGTTCATTGTGTACATGACGATCTGTAATTTCATGCTTTCAACTTAGCTTTCGTCTTCTTCAATCAATCACTTTCCCTCTATAAGTCTTCGGTCTCTGTCACATTTCACTAGTTACGTGTTTTTCATTTGTGGAATTACTAAAAATAAAGATCTTGATTTTTTATTTCATTTTGGATAGAACATACACTAGTCTTTGGCAAATGGAATTTTATTAAGTTATTGTTCAATCGAGAAGAATAAGATCAAAGCTCTTGTCTCATAAAGTAAAAAGTAGGCATGGGCATTCGGGTAGGAATCGATTGGGTTCGGGTAAGAACCGATCGGATTCAGGTATTTTGGGCAAAGAGGTTTTGTACCCATTGCGTATCCATAGAGTTTCGGTTCGGGTTCGGATAGGAACCGGTCCGTTCGGGTCCTAAATTTTGCTACCCGTAAAAACCTAGAAAATTTTGGGTTCAATCCGGTTCGTGTAGTATCGGGTAAATTATACCCGAAATTAGTTATTTTTAACCGAATTACCCGACATTATGCCAAAAATACCTAAATTATTACCCAAAAACGTTTTAAGTCCAAACATCCACAAAATAAGTAGCCAAAGAATAGATGAAAACTTTGAAACATTCTAAACCAAAAGAACCAAGAACATGTCTCTAAAACAAAAACAAAACCAACAACGATGTTTCAAAAGAGAAGCAAGAACATGTCTTTGTCATCTTTCTTTTATTCCTTCTTCTTCAGTCTTCACTCTTCAACAACCTCATCATGCGTATCTTTTCCACTACTCAACAAAAGCATAGTCAGAAACAATTTAAAGATTGTGAATTGTGATATTTAAAGACTCAGTTGTTAATTTAATTATCTCATTCTTTAGGTCGTTGGAAGTTGAATTCAGACTCAAACTCTAAGCACAAAAGAATGAACAAAAAGTTAATTCAATATTACAAAGCAGAATTGAAAAAAAGTTGAAAGGACAGAAGAAATTACCTCTCATAAGATCATCTTACAACTGTACCTCTGCAAGCATATGTTCAATTCTTGTCACACCTTTTCCATCGGCTTTGAGATCACATTTCATCCATTGCTCGGTGCACATCAATACTTCAATACCTGTTTCTTGTACAAGCTCTTTGTAGATATCATTCATCCTTTCATAACCAAAAACTGTTCTTTGAAAAACTTGTTCTTGTGGCTGAGGTTGAGTAGACGTTGTTGATGTTACTTGTGACTAACAAAATGTAGCCAACCCACCACTACCAGTTTTGTTCACTAGAGTACTATACTCATTAAACAGCCGAGTCAAAATATCCAAAACTGAATCATAAAGCTGCTTAGCCTCATCACTATCTTTTCCATAAAGTTTCTCAAAACAGAGCTGAGCAAACTTCATCTTGTTCATTGGATTAAAAACACTTGCCACTATCACGAGCTTATTCATTTCAACCCGTACTCCAAAAGGATCCCAATACTTATCTAATTTTCCTAACATAAGTGAGGCTTTGGTGCGTAAGGATTCATCAGGGCCAGGACTATAGGCTAATGCACTAATGTTTCTAGTAATAGTGACTATCTCATTGTAGAGTTTATATGAAGAAACCGAATTTGAAGCTGAGAGAACCAAAGTGGAGTTGTAAAAAATGATAAGGAATTGGACTAACCTATCAACTGCTTCCCAATCAACACTAGTTGGTGGTCCAATCCTTTTTTCGCCATCCACAATTTTCAAGAAGTACTCATTACACGGTTTATCTTCAGCCTCCATCTTGTCAAATGCCAATCTGAATTTCAAAGCTTGTTCTAGCATGAGATAAGTGGAATTCCATCTGGTCGTTACATCTAAAGGCAGGCTTCCTCTGGTAATCTTTCCAGTTTCCACACGAAGCTCATGAGCCTGTTTGTTGTAGACCTCACATACTGAATGCCATTACGAATAACAGCCACATTTTTGTTTATCTCCTGCAAAACTTCTCTCACAATCAAGTTAAGTATGTGAGTATCACACCTTATATGCAGATAATCACCTTTGAGAACTAGTGCATCAACTCCAACTTGCTTGAATTGTTCTTTGAATTTCTTCATTGTTGAACTGTTAGTTGTGGCATTATCTACGGTGATGGAGAAAACTCTCTTGATATCCCACTCGGCTAAACACTCAAGAAGAACTTTACAAATTGTTGAACCTTTATGATCAGAAATGTTCTTGAATCCGATGATAAGCTTTTTTAACTCCCAAAAAGCATCAATAAAATGAGTTGTTATTACCATATAACTAGCTCCAGTATTAGAAGCAACCCATATATCCGTAGTCAATGACAACCTCTGCTTGTTCTGTTGAAGAACCTTCTTCATAAGGTTTTTCTTATTGACATACATCTGCACAATGTCTCTTGTAGCTGTTCTCCGAGAATGAGACATGCATAACTGAACTCTATGGCAGAAATGTCTCCAAGCTAAGCTCTATATGAAAGCTAAAGGTAATTCGCCTAACACCAACATCTCATTAGAAGCTTCCCTAACCACAGCATTAGAGACCTTACACACCTTAAGACTACCACTATCACTATCAGGAGCTAAAACAGTCTGAGATGTGTATTTATGAGCAGCTTCCCAAACACCATAATTTGTGCAGGTGTTTTCTAAATGTTTCGCCATGTTGGTTGTGCCAGACTTTGTTGGACAGGCCATAAAAATTACAATTAGCTTTGTTATAATCGTTTTTAAGTCTGGTGAAGTGATCCCAAACCCAAGACCTTGTCTTCTTTTTCGACTTAGAACCACTATCTCCTTTAGTTGCTTTCCTCTTGCGTTTCTTACCAGGAGTTGATGTTTCAGCATCATCGTGTGTTCTATATACTTCTTCATCATCAACAACATCTTTGTTTGATGGAGGATTACAAGACGCCATCTGCATCAAAATGACAAAACAAAAAAAGAATTCATAACAGTTCAAATAAGATTGTATCCAGTTACTATAATTTAATTTCTAATCATATAACTATATAAGACAACCACACAGATTAACAAACCAAACAATAAAGCAACTAAAATAACCAATAAGATTCCAATATCTGGTTATCAATACATAATAAGGCAATTCTGATATCAGAGATCGTTAAGCAAAAATACATAATAAGGCAATTCTAATATCAGAGATCGTTGAGCAAAAATACATACTAAGACAATTCTGATATCAATAACTCAATCATTAAAGCATGACACAAAAAGGAGTATTGGAGTAACCGGATCACGTATCAAGTGAACAAAAAACAACGAGAGCCAGAGTTGATGAAGTGAACAATCAGTCAATGAGAAAACAAACACAAATATTTTAAAATAGAAAGAAATAAGAAGGATAAAATTGATTTCGACATATACCTCCAATTGAATTCGTGACAAAGCTGATGGAGGCGATAACTCCAGCAGCGGCAAGGTCACAGAGAGTTTCGGCGAAGAATCCAGATTGATAATTTGGTATTTTACCACTGATATATAAAGGGAGTGAAAACCCTAAGAAGATGGAAAGCAAATCGACAAAAATTATGAAATGAAACCTAATGGCCGCATAAAAGTAGAAAACCCTTAAATGCCTATTGTCTATTTTGTTCGGATATTGGTTATCCGATCGGATATCGGGTATAACCTGGATCCGAACTGAAATCTATGGGTAATATATTTTAGACCCGGCGGGTATTTTAGCTATAACCAAACCCGAACCAAATCGGTTATTTTGGGTCGGTTTCGGTTTGGATTTTCGGGCCTAGTAAAAGGTATCAATGGTTACTTCAGGCTTCACTTAGGTGGAGCTTTTTGGTTGGTAAAATAATTTAATAAGTGCTTTATCTGATTACAAAGTCATGTAAATTTGCATTATGGTCAGTCAAATCCTTCATTTATGGTCAGTCAAAATCCTTCACTTCAAGCAGAGAATTTTATGCATTGATTTTCATATAAGAACAATAGTTAGCAAATTGAGAACTTATATATACAACTAACTTTTGGGGTGGACCAACTCTTTCCTCAAAGATTCAAATTAATATTGTAGTGTGAAATATAATGATATTGGAAGAATAATCTAAGACCTTAATAATATAATATAAAACGAGGATTTCGAGATATTCATTGAGGGGTTTATTAAAAATGACAATTGACAGTGATAATATAATTTTTTTTCCAATTTACTCTATCATTCGTGAAAATGTTTATAGTCAATGTTAAAGAATAAATAACAGTAGATTCAAAAAAGAGGACAGGCGGGAAGATGAGGATTATTATCTCATGAAAATAATCCAACACCCCACCACAAACAATAAAAAGGTCACTACACTACTTGCCTCTCTTATTTTTATGATATTATTATAAAGGGATCACTATTATAAATAGTATATTATTAGTTTAGAATAGCAATTTAAATTACTTTTTATCTCCAACATCCCTTGAACATTATACATATGCCTGAAGAGATATCATTGACATGTTATGTTTTTTACGGGCTATGTCGATAAGAAAATTGTGGGAGATCCAAGAATACACGAAATTGATTATGCTGATTCAGCCTACATTTGGTTGGTTCGTCACCGAGACCTTATCGTGATATAAATGATATATATATATATATATGTTAGATTTATCTATTTTTGTTTTATTATATTTGTATTTAAAGATAAAATCTCCATTGTTAGATTATTATGACATTTTGATGCCACTTAATACTACTAAACATAAGACCATGGACATATGTGAAACAATTAGAGTATCAAAAGCTCAAATATAATTTTTTAATGGATCAGACACAATTTTTGGGCTTGATCCGTATCACTGGGGTGAGACTTATGATACGCAGTATCGTTGACGTGGCCGACTTCTTATTGGTTCTGTAAACGCGTTTTTTTTTCTAAAAATAGGATAAAAAAATAAAAAAATCTCATTCTTCTTTCCTCGCTAACCCTAGAAACGCGATGGAGAAAACGATTTCTTCTCCTCCGCCGATCTCCTGCCTCCGCTCCCTCCATTTCTTCTCCGGCTTCATCTCTTCGATTCTATTTCACCTCTCCGTTTCTTCTCTGGCTTCATCTCCTCGATTCTATTTGACATTTCCTCGGGCGATTTTCGATTTCTCCTCACCTCCGCCGATCCTAACGAGCTTTGATTTGTGCTTCTCTCCTCTCCTCCTCTCCTCCTGCTGTTAAGGCCACTAATAAGCCTTTGAAAGGTATGAACTTTGGTTCCCTTTTACCTTAAATGCTTTGGTCTCTGTCTTTCTATGTTACATAACGAGTTTGGTCTTGAAAGTTTGCATTTTTATATCTATGTTTCTCCTTCTGATATGTCTGATGGAATTATTTGTGTAATTTGTTTGTCTCATGAACCCGTAAGATTGGTTTGGGAATATAGGTCTTAGAATTCGATTAGTGTTGTTTGTCTATCTCTGTAGTATATTTCAATCATGAATTCATAACCTTTAATGAGGAGATTGAACATTTTATTGATAAAAACTTTGTTTGCTGCTTCTCTTTAGGTAAGAGAGAGCCTGAAGATGATGTTGATACTAAAGTGAGTTTTAAGAAGCAGAAGGAAGACGTGATTGCTGCTGTACAAAAGTAAAAAGCTGTGAAGAAGGTGATTAAGAAGGTTGAGAGCTCTGATTCATCAGATTCTGAATCTGAGGAAGATGAGAAGGTATAACTTTTTTTGTCTTAATTTATTTTTGTTGGTTTGAGCATGTGAATTGAGTTATTTCTAATCAGCTTTAATACATCTGACAGGCTAAGAAAGTTCCAGCCAAGAAGGCTGCAACCAAGAAGCATGTTGCGGCTGCTGCTAAAAAGGCCAAGGTCTGAGAGTTCGTCTGAAGATGATTCATCCTCTGATGAGGACTCAGATGATGATTATGAGGATGAGGTGATAAATTTTATCTCGTACTTGTAGTATCTTAATTTTTCTGTTTGTTGATCACTTATTTCACTTATGAACTGTGTTTTACTAGTACTGAAACTAGTTGTATTTGTTTAATTTAAATAGAAGGCTGCTGCTACCAAGGCTGCAAGCAGTTCAGATTCATCTGATGAAAATTCTGATGAGGTTAGCTTAACATATTTGATTTGATAGTCTTAAAATTCTTTTCAAACAGCTTTGTATTTTCTTTATATCAGTCATTGACATCATCCATGTGTCTGTTGATATTTGCAGGAAAGTGAAGATACTACTGAATGTCTTTATGGTGCAATTGCTGTGGAGAAGATGCGTAGGTGAAAGGTACACTCCAAAATTGATGTAATTGTTAATTTCTGTGTGTGTAAAATTGAATTGAATTGAGATTAGGAACAATTGAATTAAATAGAAACTGACCACTTTAATTTAATAGAGATTAGATAGATGTGGTTGAGAATGCAGTTGTCTTTAAATAAATCAATGAATACAGAAGAAGTAGATAGTGAATTTATTATCATCTCTGTGACAATAGTTTCTCTGAAGTTTAATGTATTTGTGGCGTTGGTGATGAGATGGAGTGAATTTAAACAGAAAAAAAAATTAAATGCAACGGAACTTAAACTTAAAGTTCAATAAAAATGGTGATGAGACATTAGCTATCTAAATTAAAGTTATGTTGATGGCTAGTGTCTCAGTGACTTGAATTAGTATTGTGTTTGTTATTTATTGAGGCTTTTCCTTTATAATGACTCTATGAGAACTAAACAAACCACTTAAACTCTTCTAAAACACAAAATGGCTTCCAACTTAAACTTTTCCTCCTCTCAGTCCTTTACCAATCTTTTGTTTAGCCAAGAAGATAACCCAATGCCTCTCAGTCCTTCACAGCCTCCTTTTTCTGAATCCCAAACACCCACAACCTTAGCTAGGGCGTCTAGAGTGAGATGGAGTGTTCCTGAAGAGAAGGCACTTGCAAGTGCCTGGCTCAACACATCCAAAGACTCTGTTGTGGGGAATGAGCAGAGATCAACTGCCTTTTGGGATAGGGTTGCAGCATATTATGCTGCACGTCCTGCTGTCTCTAAGCTCACCATCCGAGAGGCAAATATTTGTAAGCAGAAATGACAAAAAATGAATGAGCTTGTCATGAAGTTTGCAGGCTGTTATGAGTTTGCCTCTCGGACTCCTCGCAGTTGAGAGAATGAAGATGACATTATTGTGCTGGCCTACAAGCTTTACCATCAAGATAAAAAAAACAAATTCAGTCTTGAGCATGTTTGGAGAATCCTCAAGACTGATCAGAAATGGTGCAATTGGTGTGAGACAAAACTTCTTGCCAAGAAGAAAGCTAAACTTTCATCTGTAGAATAAGAGAGTCTTGAAAGGCCTATAGGTGTGAAGGCAGCCAAGGCTTTAGCCAAGTCCAAAGGTAAGGAAAAGAGTGAAGGAGGAGCTAAAGCTGGTTCTGCTGCTGAACTTCAGCTTTTGTGGGAAGTGAAAGAGAAGGATTTGGCTGCCAAAGAGAGACTCTCCAAGCAGAAGCTACTTGACAGCCTTCTTGGAAGGTCTGATGGATTGAGTGAGTTTGAAATTCAACTTAAGAACTCTGTTATCCAAGAGTATATGTCTGGAAGCAATGTGTTTGTTTCTGAGAATGAATATTCCGGTCTTTAGGTATGTGTTTGTTAGTTAAGTTGTTTTGTTAACTTAACATGTATTATTATTTAATATTCTTTGCTTTGTTATGTGCAGGACCTCCTCTTGGAAGCTAGTGATGTCGGCAAGGAAAGGATTAAGAGTATCTGTTGCTTGAATGTAGGGTTGTGTGACTTTGTATTGTGGAGAAACCACTTGTTGTTTTGTTTTAGTAGCACAATGTATTGTCAACAATGTATTATTGGTACAATTCTCTTATATAAATGTCTTTGTCTTCTCATATTGAAATCCGTTCGAAACAATTCTTCCTCTTCTCCTATTTTTCATTACAATTATTCTCTAACCAAGTCTTTGTTTTCATTTACAAACCACAAAACTCTTTTAATTCTTTTCCTTCTCAAATCCAATTCTCTTTTAATTGTTTAACTTCTCAAAAAAAATTCTCTTTTAATTGTTTTACTTCTCAAACTCAATTATCTTTTGAATTGTTTTCCTTCTCAAAACCCAATTCTCTTTTAAATTATTTTCTTTCTCAAAACCAAAATCTCTTTCAAATCATTTTCCTTCTCTAACCAAAATTTCTTTTTATTTCTTGTATGTTTTGCTTCTTAAATAATAATGGCATCACATTCTAATGATGATGACACTTTGGAGGAGAGGTTTGAAACATGTTTTGAAGATGGTTTAGAGAATTTCAGTAGACTTGTAGCGGGGAAAAAAAAGAAAAAAAGGGCTGCTAATATAGAGAGAGATCACAAAGAAGGAAATATTCGATTATGGAACGATTACTTTTCGGATGACCCCGTTTACCATGATCGCATGTTCCGACGACGATTTCGTATGACGAAGCCGTTGTTCCTTCGTATTGTTCAAAGTCTTTCTCAATTTTCATATTTCCAACAAAGGGACGATGCTACTGGGAAGCAAGGTCTATCTGCCCTACAGAAATGTACTACCGCAATTAGGCGTTTGGCATATGGTCTTGCAAACGATGCGATGGACGAATACCTCCCCATAGACGCAACCACTGTGAGCCAAGCACTAGAGAATTTTTTTTAGAGAAATTTAAGAACCTAGATAATTCCTAAAAGTTTTATCAAGTTAAATCCTTCACTGCAACTATCCTTTTTACTTGTTTTCATTTTAAGTGTAGTATTTTATTTTTAAGC
>CM051390.1:15257001-15282001 GCA_028015245.1 Cardamine occulta
CATAAATGGGGATACGTATGTACCATTTAATTGGCCGTTGAATTATAAGCATTTGCACTATTGAAAAGTATAATCCTTTTATGCATTAATTATCAAATAATGATAATAGCTATCAAAATTCAAAACTTATAGATTCAACTAAATTTTGATATGGATCAACTCTTTCCTTAAAATTCAAATCCATACTATCTAAATATTTAAACTTTGAACCTCTGTTGTTGAATCGTTTATTTTGAATTCGATATGGAAATGTTTTATATAAAAAAATTATACGAGATTCGAAATCTGATTTATTGAAACCCGCAACTAAACGATAAAGATATGTGTTGAGAAAGTTCTCGAGATATTACGAAATATTTACACTCACCATAATCATAAGATAATTACGGACGTTTCCAAAACGACACATGGGTTTTGAATTAAATGTGTCATAGTAATATACTCTATTATTGAAGAAATACTATCTTGACCCGCAATTAAGGCAATAGATCAATATAGTGACTGAATTCCATGATTGTTTAAATGTGAATAAATATTGAAAACGATATTTAAAATTAATAATAAACTTTTATATATTTGAATTAAAAAATTAGTATTCTTTTTTCAAAAAACATTATGAGCTGTATAATCAAATTTAGGGTAACCAGCTTATTACAAATGACCGGCCATTTAAATGAATCTTTCTTTTCTTTTTTTTTTGAAGATTAATCTTTCTTTTCTTCTTATTTCAAAAAATCGTTTTGTCAACAACACATTCAATAATAGTTCATTCTAAGTTAGAAGTAAATAGGTAGAGTGACAAATACAAAATTGACCATACCAATGAGAAAACATTTTTTTCTTATGTCTACGGATATTTTGACTACAAATTTAGTTTCAGTGCAAAAGATAATGGATAATCATATTCTATGCAAGTGGAAATATGTTTCTCATGTGATATGAATTCCCAATTACTAACAAAAAATCTATAAAAGGTCGACAAAGTTTCTACTAAAAATCAAGATTTAATATTCGTACTTAAAGAGGATTTCCAACACTGATATTTATAACAAAGAAAAAAAAACAATAGTCCAATCATGCGAAATCAAACACTAAAACAAACAAAATAAACAGAAAAAAGTAGCGACGAGAATAATTAAAACTCAACAATCGAATAAAGAAGCAAAACACAATAAACCAAATGTTTAATCTTAAGCGAGCATCAAAAAGGGAAATGCAGCACTTAATACTGTAGTCATAACAGAAGTAACGGCCACACCACTCGCTGAGCTTTTAGGACTTGGCGACGGCGCCGTGATTTTACCGGAGCTTGGAGTTGTTTTAGAAGGAGAAGGCGCCGCCGTAGTTAGAGTCTCATCAGCCGGCGAAGATGTCGGAGACTGTGCTGGCGATGAAGAAACAGGGGATGGAGATTTTGGTGCCGGAGATGGAGTCGCCGGAGACTGAGATGGCGCTTTCGATGGTGATAAAGCTGGTGAGTGAGAAACAGGGGAAGGAGTCGCTGGAGACTGAGTTGGAGCATGTGACGGGGAGTGAGAAACAGGGGATGGAGTCGATGGAGAATGAGATGGACCATGCGACGGCGAGAGAGCAGGTGAGTGAGAAAAAGGTGAAGGAGATTTAGGTGACTGAGATGGAGTAGCCGGAGACTTATCCGGAGCATGCGACGGCGAGAGAGCAGGTGAGTGAGAAACCGGGGAAGAAGATTTAGGAGAATGACTTGGAAAAACAGAGGATTTCGGTGGCTGAGATTTTGCCGGAGAAGAAGACTTCGGAGGTTGAGTCATCGACGGAGCTTTCGCCGGAGCAATGTGAGAAGCAGGAGAAGGAGATTTCGGAGAATGAGCCGGAGCAATAGGAGAAACAGGGGAAGAAGATTTAGGAGAATTAGCCTTTGACGGAGGTTTCGCCGGAGAAATAGGAACAGTAGGATGATTTCTTTTGGCGAGAACAACGACGATCAACTTCTGTCCTTTCATACAATGATCTTTATTACCACTTATGAAATAAAAAAAACCAGATCGATTCAAAGTCACCATAGCTTCACCATTGACAAAGTTCTCAAGCGGATTCCCAACGTTGCAGCCGTGAAAATCTGTTTCCATCACTCTTTGAACTGAATCTAATCCTTTCTCATACTGAAAATCTACATAAAGATTCAAACTTATTTTTGGTTACAATCATAATAAAAAAAGGTTACAAATTTCAAACCCTAACGAAAAGAAAGAAACTTACAGAGAGTGTCATTGACTTGGAAACGGTTACTTTCAGCCCAAGTTATGTAGTTTTCTTTAGGGTTCAGTGACCAAACACCGTTACCTCCGACGTTAAACCTCCATGCGTCTGTGACGGTGAAGAGAGTTGCAAAAGAAGCGAGGATGATGAAAGAAAAACAAAAGCTTTTCATGATCGCTGACATGGTTTTCGGAGATCTGAAAATTAGGGTTTTTTTTTTTGTGTGATTTGTGGTGAGTGGGGGAATGAGTAAAGTTATGTAATGACTAATGAATATATAGAGAAGTTTAGGAGTATAAGGAGGAATTGAAGAATCTTACAGAAATGGAAAACGAAGATTAGTGACAGAGTACATTTTTTATTAAGGGAATGTTTTTTTTTTGGTAAGGTAATGTAATCAATAAGGATTTTGAACGTTGAGAAAGAAAATTAAAGGCATTTATGTTAAGAAGTGTGAGAATTGACTCACCTATTAATTTCATTGCCATAAAAAGTGATTGAAATTGTGAGTTTTTCAAATTTGATTTTTATTGGAGGTTTATTATTTGTTTAATATATTGACAAAAATGGGTTCTTTTTTCCATGTTTAGTTTGATTTCTAAGGCCATATTTATCAATGGGACACATTATTTGTCCTTACCATTAAAATACTAACATTTTTGTTGTGTGATTTGGGTGTTAGAAACTTTGTAGTTTATCAATGGGACAAATCATATGTCCTTAGCAAAAATAATTATATTTTTGTTGTTAGATTTGGTTGTTAATTAGAAACTTGAGCATGTTATAAAAAAAAGTTATAAACATTGAAAACATATTACAAAAGTTACAATAAGTTATAAAAATTTAAAAAAACATACAATTAAAACATTAAAAATTATATAAGGAAGACATTATATAAAAACATAAAACATACAAACAACAAAAATAAAAACAAACAAACATTTTATTCAATTCATAGAAACTTAATAATTAATCTTCATCTTCTTCATCATCTGGAAGATGTCCAAAGTTATCCCAAATATGCTCAATCAAATCATTTTTAATTGTTCATGGGCTTCTTTATCCCGAACGCTTGTTCGACGAGTAATCGTAGTGCCGAGATTTGAACGCATAGTGATGGAATATGTAAGATCCACATCTTCTCCTCGATCAAATTCAGAAACATCACGGAGATTGTATGAATCTCGTTCATCTTCGACAATCATAATATGAAGTATTATGCATGCTCTCATAATATTTGCTATTTTCAATTTATCCCATAATCTAGATGGATTTTTAACAATGGCGAATCTAGCTTGCAGGACTCCAAAGGCACGCTCAACATCTTTTCGCTTAGCTTCTTGTTTTTTAGAAAATAGAGAATTTTTCTTTCCTTGTGGATATCGGATAGATGGAATAAAAGTGGCCCATTTGGGATAAATACCATCAGTGAGATAGTAAGCCAAATTGTACTCCCTTCCGTTGACAAAGAAGTTGACTTGCGGAGCTTCACCGTTAATAATGTCATCAAAAATATTAGATCGATCAAGAATATTAAGATCGTTCATAGTACCTGGAGCTCCAAAAAAGGCGTGCCATATCCAGAGGTCATACGAAGTGACCGCCTCCAACACGATTGTAGGTTTTCCGGTTCATCGTGAATACATGCCTTTCCAAGCTGTGGGACAATTCTTCCACCCCCAATGCATACAGTCAATGCTCCCAACCATCCCGGGAAATCCACGTCTTTCATTCTGATAGATTAGTCTTGCTAGGTCTTCCGGTGTGGGACGTCTTAGGTATTCATTGCCAAACAACTGGATTATTGCAGCGGTAAATTCGTGCAAACATTCCCGAGCTGTTGTTGCACCAATTCGTACATACTCGTCAATTGAGTCAGCCGCACCACCATATGCCAATTGACGAATTGCTGCAGTACATTTTTGGAGGGGTGATAGAGTAGCCCGTCCGGTGCAATCTTCGGCTGGCCGGAAATACTTGACTTCGGTAGAGAGACGTTGCACTATACGCAAGAACAATGGTTTGGTCATTCGAAAGCGTCGTCGGAAAAATTTTTCCGGGAATATTGGAGTGTCACTGAAATAATCTTTCAAGAGATTATTGTGCCCTTCTTCCCGGTTTCTCTCGATATGAATACGTTTTTTTCGCTCTTTTGGTTCTGGAATACTATTTTCAAACTCCTGAAAATATTTTTGACAATAATTTTCAAAATAATCATCATCATCTTTGTGGTAATGATAATGGTTGGGGTTGGAAGATGATGCCATTTAAAATCTAAAAAAGAGTAAATATTTTTTTATTTTTCTTTTCAATGTGTGTATAAGAAAGATGAGAAGAAATGGATGCTTTTGAACCAGAGATATGAGAAGAAATGGATGCTTTAGTTTGTAGAAACTTGTCGAATATATATAGTGAAGCAAGTTTTGGTGAACCCTCATTGTGTGACAAAGACCCGTGAACCTTCTTTTTGAGACAAACCCGTGAACCCTCTTCTTTACACACACACCCGTGAACAAAAAAAGCCTGAGTCAGTACACTTGTGAACAAAATAGTACAAATACACTTGTGAACAAAAGCCTGAGTCAGACCTGTGATGCTTCCCTTGAAATAATGTAGTGCAAATACACTTGTGAACAAAATAGTACAATAATCATCATACATATTACAAAAGTCATGACAATTCTTAGAACCTAGAGAATGCATCTCCTCCAGAACCTAGAACATGGAAGAAATGCAGGAAGTGTATGCTTTAAGATTTAACATAACTTACTCATATATAAAGGCTGTTTTCACAGCAAACATAGAGATACATTAAACATAAATACTTAAACAGAAACAAAGTACATAGTTACTTAAAACTGAAACTACTTAAAGGTTACTACAGATTCTTAAATCTTAATTGTAATACTTGGCTATGATATTAGCCTTCACAATTTCTTCAGCGGCAGTAAGTTCCTTCTTAGCCAGGAGCGTGTCTAGAATGGCAAGGTTAGACAGTTCCTTCTTGTCTTCCACATCAGCCTTCCTTAATTCGCACATGCTTGTATACTCAGCTAGGCACTTACCTTTAGCATTGTTCCTTTTAGCTTTTGTAGCCTTAATCCCTTCAGGCCGGATTAGATGCTCACTCTCTTTGGTGTGCTCATCAACATTGGGGCTTGAAGCTTGACCAGCCACATTTTTTCTCTTTGCAGCAGGAGTAGGTTTTATAGTGTTAAGGCATAGCCATTTCGGCTCATACCTCAACATACACCATCAATGCTCAAGGTTAAACTTGAGATTGTGATCCGAGTAGAATATATCATGGGCCACCTTGAGGACATCACTCTCATTCTGTCCTGAGCTGTTTAGTCTCTCTGCAGTTGCAAATGCACCACACCACTTGTTGACCATGTCATTTATCTTGTGAAACCTCTGCCTACAATGCCTTTGCTCCATAGATACACCACTCTGTTGAGCATGTGGAGAATCTGCATAGCATTCTCCTACTCTTTTCCAGAAGGAGCCAGACTTCTGTTCATTGCCGACAATTGGATCTTTTGATGTGCTTAGCCACACGCTTATTAGGACCTCATCATCTGCTGGACTCCAGTTTCTTCTCACTTTTGAAGGCACTGGTGTGGCTTCAGGTGGTGTTGGAGCCTCTGATTGTTGAGAACTGAATGGAGGGATACCAGAGGCTCCATTGTGGACAGAAGGATTATAACTCTCATATGGCAAATTTGGATGCAGGAAACCCTCTTCTTGACTGTTAAGAAGTCCTAAGTAACTAGAAGAGCCAGGATAGGAATGCCTTGAATCCATTGGAAGGAAAAATGATCAGAGATGGTAGAAGAGAAATGATCAGAAATGTCATTAATAGTGAAACCCAAGCTAGTAATAATAAGTAACAAGAATAATGACCAAACAAGTGGCTAACCACCAAAGTCTAATCAGTATTTATGACACTTAACAGAAATAGAGAAGTAGCAATTCGCATTTACAAAGCTATCACTTCTTTAAATTAAGTCATTAGAAACCTATCAAATCTCTTTAAATTTAAGTCTCATAGAAAGCTACCAAGGCTTCTTTAAATTTAAGTCATTAGAAACCTGTCAAATCTCTTTAAATTTAAGTCTCATAGAAAGCTACCAAGGCTCTTTAAATTTAAGTCTCATAGAAAGCTACCAAGGCTCTTTAAATTTGGAGAAACTGATTATCACACAGTATAGAGTAGTGAATTACCTAGGGAACAATGGAGAAAATGTTTGTTGTTGTTGCTTATCCGATACAGTACACTTCACTGCTCATCATCACCTACACCTCTCAGACAAAACCAAAGCACTTGTAGTCAGTTTCATCAAAGAGAGAACATAAATTCTAAGTGTAAAGCAGATATTATCAGACACGGCAATCATTGTTCTTGAACAAATAAGCAACGAAACACATATACTCTGCAGCTAGATCGACCCATTACCCTTTAACACCTTAACAAATCGCATATGCTACCAACATCCTAATCATCTGATTTGTACTTCCTATGCTACTTAACTAGCCAAACCCAGAAACAAACAAACAATAATCTCAATCGAAAACGTCAAAGACATACCCCAGATCTGAAAATCCTAAACTAAACCCTAAACTATTTCATTTCGCCGAGCAAAAAAGAAACTAAACCCATCCCTAACCTGATTTCGCCCTAAATCGGATAGAAGAAAGCGCAGATGACTGATTTCGCCGGAAGATAGCAACTTTCTCTGGCCGGAAGAGAGCAAAAGGGGAAAAGAGGAAAATGATTTTGATTCCAAGAACCCCTTCTCTATTGCCCTACACACGATTTCAGCCACCAACCAGCCAACGCCACGTGTCTGAAGGACAAGGTAAAATTGTCGTTAAATAGGGACTGTTTTTAGATAATACCCTTTTTCTGATTTATTTTTTAATGCCACCTAAGCTAAGGACAAGTTTTTTTGCACCGATAAATATGGCCTTATCGTTTTTTCTTCTTCTTAATTTAGAGATTATGTAAATTAGATATGGTGTCATTAGGTCTAATATGATTCCAGATTTGGATTGTTGTTTCTAAATTGCTGATAGAACTAGCCAGCTTAGGTGTAATCATATAAAGATTCAGGGTTTTGTAGATTTCGGCCATTACATGATTATTTGTATGGATTGGACTAAATGGACTGACATTTTTGTATTAGTGTAATGTGGTGTGCTAATAGTAAAAAGAGGTTTTGAGGAGGCATGATTCGTTTGAAGTCAAGGCCCAATAGTTCACCAGAATAGGGCTTATGATATGATTATGAGGTATATGGGGACTGGGCCGATTATTAGTTCCTCACACAACAAATAATCGAGTGGAATGCTACAACAACATTTCAATTGTAAATTGTAAACTTGGACAATTTTTTTTGAAAAATTATAAATTTGTTGATAGAAAAATTTAAATAGTTTTGACAAGAAGACAATAAACACGGAAAAATGTCATTTAAACCCTGAAGTATGACAAAATGGCAAAAAAAACCCAAACTTTGTTTACTCCGAAAAACCCCGAAATTTGAGTTGACCGAACCGTTTTAACTTTAAAATAGTCAATGTGTCTTGTATCAAAAATACTAGACATATATTTGATTCTAAAAGTTTAAAAATAATTGTCAGACCAAAAATATCAAAAAACAAAATTACCATCAATATTAAAAAGACAAAATATTAAAATACATATAAAAGGGAAACAAACATATATGAAAATAAGAGAATATTTATGTTTAAAAATAATTGTCAGACCAAAAATATCAAAAAACAAAATTACCATCAATTTTAAAAAGATAAAATATTAAAATACTTATATAAGGGAAACAAACATATATGAAAATAAGAGAAATATAAAAAAAAATTTGGATTACATAACAATAATCGATCATTATTAGTCTCACTAAAGGATTCATATTATTTGGAAACAAGAAAATTATATGTAAATAATATGAATCTTTTAGTGAGACTAGTAATGATCGATTTTGTTATGTATTCCAAATTTTTTTTATGTTTCTCTTATTTAATTAAATACAATGGTATCATGTTATGATAATAAGGTTCTATAATTATATTATTATTACTAGTAGAGAATTCGAATTAGTTTTAGACTTATATTTTAATGAAAATATGTTAGTCAGATATATAAATTTGGTGATACATTAATTTTGTTTCAAAATAGTTTGTTTGAATTTTTATTCTAATTTAATTTCTTCTTAGTTAAATCGAGTGTCAGTTTTTACAATAATAATGAATGATAATAATTTAAAATTTAGAATTAGATTGATGTTTTTTTATCTTGTTACATGTGGATGTGTTTTTTTTACCAATTTTGATAGTAATATTTTGTCTTTTTAATGTTGATGGTAATTTTGTTTTTGATATTTTGGTCTCGCAATTATTTTTAAACTTCTAGAATCAAATATATGTCTAGTATTTTTTGATACAAGAAACGTTGACTATTTTTTATGTTAAAATGGTTCGGTCAATTCAAATTTCAGGATTTTTTCACAGTAAATGAAGTTTGAGGTTTTTTTTGACTATTTTGTCATACTTCAGAGTTTAAATGATATTTTTCCCCAATAAACACACTACTTTTTTTGTGGTTCAATAAAAACACTACTTTTAACATGTATCTTAACACTACTAAACATCCTAAAGTTTTTACGAATACGATCATATCATATGGACCCAGTCACCCAGAATATGGAGTGTGACCAAGAGAGCAAGATCTAAAGACAAATTGGTGAGGGAGTTCGATATGGGAGTTGAACATCATTGAGGCCTAAGGAATCACATTGGTGAAAATTTTGGAGTATTTTGGCTCTTAGCTTCTTCCTTTGTTAGTTTAAACAAATTTTCTACTAGATAACCATCATTTTCGGTGATAAGGTGATTGATATACTAAAGTAGAAAAAATTGTAATCTTTTGGTATTTGGACTAAGGAAACAAATTCATGAATCGCTTTCCAACAACCTAATTGTTGTATTGTGAATTAGCGTGTTTAGATATGATGGAACCTAATTGAATCCTTTGAGATCTTAAAATTTAGTACTGTAAACCTCTATCAACAACAAGAAGATCAAAGTGAATTATTGCTCAGACCAGAAAGAACTAGATTCAGTTTTTATGTGGCTCATATATTTGCTAAAATAAAAAGAATTTTAAAAACTCAAACCAAAACTATGAAAAACAACCCTAATACGAATTACATAGAAGTAAAACGCTAACCCTCAAAATCTCCATCTCATAATAAGTGACATTTTATTAAATTAAAGGATAATCACGTCGAAACAATAATCATAGACTTTCACATATTCAGAAGAGTAAATTCAAACAATCCACATTGATATAATAAGAGATTAAACCATAGTGGCAAAAAAAAGGGTTACAAAACCATAAGAATCACATGTTATTATTACTTAAGTATTCATAATCATATCATATAGCATAGAAATTAAAAATAAAATGGGATAATTAATTACATTTTTTTCCAGAGAAAAGTTTTCACTCGGCTTTTTCTGCTTTGGCTTCCTTCTTCTCTTCTTTCTTCTCCTCTTTCTTCTCCTCAATTATCACTTCTTTCTTCTTCTCCTCTTTCTTCTTCTCTTCCTTAGGTTTTGAATCAACAACAGCTTTTGGTTTGCCCTGCTTTGGTTTCATGAAGCAGAAGCAAGAACAACATGGACATTGGAACAAGAACTTCATTTCTCTCTTTTTCTCTCTCACTTATCTTCTTATTCTCTATCTCACAATCTCACACACACATTACAACATTGCTTACCTATAAACTAAGTCTTTAATGAAAGTAGAGAATTGATTGGGGTTTCTTTTTTTTTGGCTTACACAGTACTGTGCTTTTTTGACATTTCTCTAACAATCCTGTCTTTTTCTTCTCGTTTAATAATGATGCTTTCATTGGTCCCACTCCTTTTGAATTTTAGTATCCTTCTCCAACCAATTATTTTTTGGTAAATGCCACCAATTTTTCAGCTGGAGTGATAGTGTACTGACGGTGGCCAATTTCTTGACAACTAAACAAAAACTTGTAAAATAGTTTTTCAAGTATTCACACCAAGTTTATATTATAGTTTGAACTTCAGTTTTGTGGGAGATGAGCAAGTCATATATAGGACCATTAGATCACAAGCGTTTCTCAATAAACTCTATTTCTTATAACATATAAACGATAATTACGATAATGTTTATAGAGGGGAGAATAATGGAAGTAGATAATACTCGAGGGGAATGACAATATGTAATAATGTATTGTCTGTCATGTGGGGAAAACAGTAGGTTCCTTTACGTATATTCATGAATCATGCAAATATTAAATATTTTAAGAAAATAGCATTCATAATTATAATTTGAAAAAAATGCACAGTATATAACTTTGGATCTTTATGTGTACTATCGTATGTATGGTTGGATTCCACTTTCGAGTCTCTTTCAAACCAAGTGGATGCACAACTCTTTTTTTTTCTGGGGCTTGTGAAGGATTTCTCTGGTAAATTCTATGAATTATTAATTAATTTCAATATCTTATAATATACTCAAAACTGCATTTTAATATTTTATATATCATTTTAGAGATTTTTTTGGTATGGGACGGGTTGGAGCAAGCTCAACTGAATGAAAACTTAAATCTAAATAGAAAACATATTTAGCTAGAAAACATATTTAGCTAGTCCATCAGCAAGACATTTAGCTTTCCTATACACGTGAGAAATCTAAACATTCCAGTCTATTAATATGAAGCCATAATACAAATATACCAAGATGAACAAAGGATGAGCCTCGCTAATCCATATCTTAAGAAACCCCATCACCACTACCGAATCCACCTCCAGTTCTAGTCGAGTTATCCGCTTCTCCCATGCGATATATAAACCATAATATACTTCCCACAATTCTGCCAGAAAAAGCCAAGCATATCCCTATATTCAGAGCAAATCCTCCTTTTCAGCCACATGTCTCATCTTGCAAAACTCCACCAGCTGTGGTTCTCCCCGGATTCCCATGCGATGCCAAACATTATTCATTTTCAACCAACCATTATGCAGAGCAACCCAAGCTCCCATCTGCTCCACCCTCATGGTCACCACATTAGAACCTCTTAGAGACGACATAACCTCCTTAACTAAATCCTTAATGAATTTAACTCTATCCCGACATTTTCCATTCACACCAAAAATATTTCCACATCTCCATTTCCAGCCCCACCATACTACCAATTACACCAAAAACATTTATATATCATTTTAGATATTTTGGCCTTTTACTTGATTGGTTCACCCGCAACCACCCGCAAATATTGTGTTTGCGGGCGGTTGCGGTTGCAAGCGTTTTATGTCAATCATGCAAATCGCAACATACCGTTCCGAACCGTTTGAAATCCCTTTATTTCAAAAGCACCTTCCAGCTAGCGTTTGCGGCTGCGGTTGGTTAAAAACTAATTATTTTTAATTTTTAATACTAATAAAATTTTACAAAAAAAAAATCAAAACAAATTTTTTTGAAAAATAAAAATTTATTTTAATAAATTCTTTATATATCTACTAACTAAACTAAAATATATTTATAAGTATAGAGATATTTTCTAAATAAAAAAATGTTTTAAACCTCTTAAAATAAACAATTTTAATTAGTTATTATGAAATTTGTTTAAAACTTCACTTTTAAATTTTGATTATGGTAATACAAAATTTTTCTTATACAAATTATATATTTTAAATATGTTCAATAGCATTCGCAACCGCTGTCAACTAGTCACTAATTTTTTGTAAACGCACCCGTTTCTATTTATTAAACCAGTCGTACAAACGCTTAATAACGTTTATAAATGTAACTACTCGTTTTCACAAACTTCCGCATCCACAAACGCAACCGCCGCGTTTAAACCAGTCGAGCCCTTATTCCTACGATATTATTGCACGGCAGTGAAACTACTTCTGTGGGTTGGGCTTAGAATATGGGCCCATATTCATTTTATCAATAGTATTATTTCATGGTAAGGTGATAACAGGACCCAACTTATCCATCAATCTTTTTCCTAGATTTTCCTATCGATTATGATTAATTTGAGTCTGGGTTACCCGATTTTACCGGTTTTCTTAGAGTTTCCAATTTTTTTTATGGATGATAAAACCAACTAAAACTACCCATTTGATTCAAATTGATTATTCCAACAAGAAAAAAACAAAACTTATAAGTGATTATATGGGTATTCAAAGAATCCATTTTTTTTAACATCAATTAGATTGATAAGACCGAACCATAATCAAAAATTTATTTCGCGGAAAAACGCAATCTATTAAAATCAAATTTCGGTGGGAAAATAAGGCATAGAGATGGACCAATAACTGACTACAAAATATTTTAAATTATCTATAATTTTTTGAAAAATTACTCAAAAAATCCAATTATTCTCCAAAATCATCCAAAATTACTCGAAACTACCCAAATTCAAATCTAAATTTCATCTGTTTATAGATAATGACTTTAAATATCCAACTCCTATTTGTTATCCATATATTCTAAGGTATGTTTTTTGAGTAACAATTTTTGATATTATACATATTTTTATACGAATTTACCTCTAACGAACATGCATGCGTGGGTTATTTGGATGGTCGAAGAAGGACTCAGCCGATTTAATTACAACAAAATATCTTGGTCAGTCGAATGAAAAGACCTGACAAGATCATCTTTGTTTTTAGGTTTGGTATGTCACATGTCTATTATAGACTTCCTTGTGTTCTTTTTACAACCTAACACAAATACTCACAGAAAACTTAATACAAGTTAGGAGAGACATCATTTCTATTTATAGTTGTATCTCTCTAAACTCTTTGTAGCCTAACTTGATTATCTTAGATAAGTAGGCCGATTAGTTTAACTACACCTATAGTATGAAGAGGATAACTAAGAAGGGTGATTAAAATAAATTATACTACTAATCAAAAAACAGTAATAAAAATAGTGATTGATATGTTCGATAGACTCGAGGTTCGATCTTAGAGAAGACTTGAAAACCAAACAAAGTAGGAGGCCGATAGGTGTACGATTCGATGACTTCACGTGATTTGCGGTGTGATCAGTTGACTATACAATACATTATCAAAAGACATCATCACTCCATTTTCGAATCTCCCAAACTTTACTTAATTCACTTGATATATTATATGAAAACCTTTTTTTTAATAACGTTGTACTGCACTCACAATATACTATTTAGTACTTACCAATATTTCCCGCACTAGCTTCATATTACATGAAACTTTTGTGTAGTTGGTTATTTCAAAATATAAGTAACAACAACCAATATCTTTTTTCCAGGTTCACTTGAGAAACATTGAACCGGTCTAATCTTGATTTCACTTTACAAAACACAGAGGAGTGTTTTTGCAAAAGACCAAACAAAGAAGCATATGATATCATTAATGAAAAATGTAAAAGTCACATGGGACCCGAGGGTTTGGATTTGAACGGTTCCACATCTTTCACGGCATCGGGCCCGTGACGTCCGTCTGAAAGTCCAAACCAAACCCACACGGTTCTAAAGGAACGTCATTCTCCACGTGACACGTGCACTGCAAATAGCCATGATGCGTCACAACTTTCACGAGAGGTCCGATACAAATATCTAACTCCTATGGGTTTAAATAATTTACATATGTATGTATTTATGGGAATATGTAATAGTTCTAAAACGTATTATTAGGTAAGCCGTGTTACATACATACTAGATAAATTATATATTTATATTTAATTATAATAGGATTTTAAAAAGTTTGATGTATGCATTTTTTTTACTTCTTGATGTATATATTTCGAATGGCTCTAATTAGTAGTGTAACGTAACTTTAATATATATTTCAGTCATATATTATTGTATTCTTATTAAATTGGGAAGTATTTTAAAATTACACACTTCACGTAATGTTATATTTTATACACTACATGATTAAGATAATCGAATTATTATCGAACTATTAATCTTTGTCATCTTACTATCTTAGTCAAAAGTCATCTAATTGTAAGTTGTGTTACGGCTAAAAGGACAGAAGTGGGTTATATAATAGAGAAAGACAAACAAAGTTTGTCTATTGTTTTCTCTTAATGCGACAAATTATAAACGAAAACGAAAAAGTTTTGACTATAAAACTACAAACTTTTGTTGACAAATTTCAACTAAAATATAGTTGTTCCCCACTAATATGTACAAATAAAAAATTATAGTTTTGTAACAAACGAGAACGACTTTATCTACATATACTTTGAAATTTTTGAATAAAATAAGTAAACTTTATTAATATAGAATTCAGTCAAACTGTAAGGTTTATTATTTCTAGAATATAAACTTGTGAGCTGCAATAAATAGTTGTGCAGGAATTTGTCCAAAAAAAATTGACACTTAATAATTTGTTACAACACCAAAAAAAAAAAACAAAAAAATCTTAAGTTAAGGAGGTGCACAAGACTTTTGAGACTTGTCACGAAAAAAAGTTAATAGCAACTCTCACTGTTCTTGAGAAAACGAAAGAACTTTCCTTTTCCGTTTTTTTCTCAATCTTCTATCGTCTTCTTCACTGTTTTCTCCTTTCGATTTCGAAAACATTGACAATTTGAATACCAACAACTCTGTTTTCGCCTTTTTCTGATTGGTTGAAACAGACCTGCACTTGCTCTGATTAGACATTTAAAACCCCCTTGAAAAACATATCTTCGGAACTATCGTTTCCTTGGAAAAAAAAATTGAACTTTCGATGTTTCAATGGCGGCTGTGAACTCGAAAGCTCTTAGCTTTATCAAGGAATTGGCGATTTAGAATTTGTATTGGCAAAATTGGTGATTGCTTAAGAAGCTGCTTAACGGTATTTTACTTAACTCTCTTGACTGTTTTTGTTTTATGTTTTTGAGTTATTTGTGTTTGCTTAAGTTACAAGTCTTTAATAGTATGTGATTCTTGATTTTTCGAGGTGATTTTTGGGATGTGAGCTTTTTTAGTTTGAGTGTTGTCTGTTTAGTTTCATGCTTTTGATTTCATTCTGTTTCTTGGGATTCGATTTCAGGAAAGATACGTTGTTGCTGATTTCAATTTGCTTCCACAATGTTGCTTCAACTACAAGTTGTGAAAGCTCGATTCTTTTGGGACATGAGCATGTGACTTATGAAAGTTTCAGCCTTTATTTTTGGGAAGATGTATCATCTTTTACTGTGATTTGAGCTGACTAAAGAAGACTCTTGTCTCTGTTTTGTTAATCATGGTGATTATCCTCCTATTAGCCTTCTTTGTTGGTTCATCTTTGAGCCAACCATGTCATCCTAGCGACTTATCTGCGCTCCGGGAATTCGCAGGAGCGTTAAAGAACAGGTCTGTTACAGAATCTTGGTTAAACGATTCACGTTGTTGCGAATGGGATGGTGTGTTTTGTGAGGGGAGTGATGTTTCTGGTCGAGTTACAAAGTTGGTTCTCTCTGAAAAGAATTTAGAAGGTGTGATTTCGAGGTCTTTAGGTGAGTTGAGTGAGCTGCGGTTACTTGATCTCTCTCGTAATCAGCTTAAAGGTGAATTGCCTGCAGAGATTTCCAAGTTGGAGCATCTTGAAGTTCTTGATTTGAGCCATAATCTGTTATCAGGGTCGGTTTTAGAAGCTGTTTCCGGTTTAAAGCTGATTCAGTCGCTGAACATTTCCAGCAATTCGTTTAGCGGTAATCTATCGGATGTTGGAGTGTTTCCTGGTCTTGTGATGCTTAATGTAAGCAACAATTTGTTTGAAGGTGAGATTCATCCTGAACTCTGCAGCTCATCTAGTGAGATTCAGGTTCTTGATTTATCTATGAATCGTTTGGTGGGGAATCTTGATGGATTGTACAATTGTAGTAAATCTATTCAGCGGCTCCATATCGACAACAACGGATTGACTGGCCAAGTTCCGGATTCTGTTTATTCGATATGTGACTTGGAGGAACTATCACTTTCTGGAAACTACTTATCCGGAGAGCTAAGCCAGAACTTGAGCAATCTCTCTGGTCTGAAGTCTTTATTGATTTCCGAGAACCGGTTTTCCGGTGTAATTCCCGATGTTTTTGGTAAGCTCACTCAGATGGAACACCTCGACATAAGCTCCAACAAGTTTTCAGGCAGGTTTCCGTCAAGCTTATCTCAATGCTCGAAAATGCGGGTTCTTGATCTTAGGAACAACTCTTTATCCGGTTCTATCAATCTCAACTTCACTGGATTTACCGATCTTTGTGTGCTCGATCTCGCCAGTAATCATTTCTCTGGACATCTTCCAGAATCTCTTGGCCATTGCCCCAAGATGAAGATCTTGAGTTTGGCAAAAAACGAGTTCAGCGGCAAAATCCCTAATACATTCAAGAATCTGAAGTCTCTCTTGTTCCTCTCCTTATCCAACAACAGTTTTGTTAATTTTTCTGAGACAATGAATGTGTTGCAACATTGCAGAAATCTCTCCACTCTTATCCTCTCAAAGAACTTCATCGACGAGGAAGTACCAAGCAATGTCAACGGTTTCGACAACCTCGCGATTTTAGCGCTTGGAAACTGCGGTCTTAGAGGACAGATTCCTAGCTGGCTATTGAATTGCAAGAAGCTGGAAGTTCTTGATCTCTCTTGGAATCATTTTAACGGTACTATTCCTCGTTGGATCGGTAAGATGGAGAATCTGTTCTACATAGACTTCTCAAACAACACTTTAACCGGAGAAATCCCGGTAACCATAACCGAGCTCAAGAACCTAATCAATCTAAACAGCACCGCTTCTCGGATGACCGACTCTTCCGGGATTCCTCTCTACGTAAAGCGGAAGAAGAGCTCGAGCGGCCTTCCTTATAACCAAGTTTCAAGATTCCCGCCATCTATCTATTTGAATAATAACCGCCTCAACGGGACGATCTTGCCTGAGATTGGACGTTTGAAAGAGCTTCACATGCTGGACTTGAGCAGAAACAACTTCACAGGGACAATACCTGACTCCATTTCAAGGCTTGACAATTTGGAGGTTCTTGATTTGTCTTACAATCATCTCTACGGGTCGATTCCTCTGTCTTTTCAGAGTCTCACTTTCTTATCGAGGTTCAGCGTTGCGTATAACCGTCTTACTGGCGCGATTCCATCGGGAGGTCAGTTCTACAGCTTCCCGCATTCGAGCTTTGAAGGAAACTTGGGACTTTGTCGCGCGATTGATTCGCCTTGCGATGTTCTGATGAGTAATGTGTTGACACCGAAAGGTTCTTCGCATAGTAATAACAATGGTGGAAAATTAGGGAGAAGCAGCATTGTTGGACTTACCATAAGTCTAGCTGTAGGGATTACTTTGCTTCTTACTGTTATTCTACTAAGACTTTCAAGAAAAGACGTTGATGATCGAATCAATGATGTTGATGAGGAAGTTATCAGCGGTGTTCCGAAGACTTTCGGGCCATCGAAGATCGTGCTTTTCCATAACTGCGGTTACAAAGATCTAAGTGTTGAGGATTTGTTGAAATCTACAAACAATTTCAGCCAAGCTAACATTATAGGATGTGGCGGATTTGGTCTTGTGTACAAAGCAAATTTCCCCGATGGCTTGAAAGCAGCGGTTAAGCGGCTTTCTGGCGACTGTGGGCAGATGGAACGCGAATTCCAAGCGGAAGTTGAAGCGTTGTCGCGAGCGGAGCACAAGAATCTTGTCTCTCTTCAAGGCTACTGCAAGCATGGAAACGATCGGCTGCTTATCTACTCGTTTATGGAGAATGGAAGCTTGGATTATTGGCTGCACGAGCGGGTAGACGGGAGCACGACTCTCAAATGGGACGTGAGATTGAAGATAGCTCAAGGCGCGGCGCGTGGGCTTGCTTACTTGCATAAAGTCTGTGAACCTAATGTTATCCATAGAGACGTGAAGTCGAGTAACATTCTGTTAGATGAGAAGTTTGAAGCTCATCTTGCGGATTTCGGGTTAGCGAGGTTACTTAGGCCGTACGATACTCATGTGACGACTGATTTGGTTGGGACGTTAGGTTATATTCCACCAGAGTATAGCCAGTCTTTGATTGCGACATGTAGAGGAGATGTTTACAGTTTTGGCGTAGTACTTTTGGAGCTTGTTACAGGTCGTAGACCTGTGGAAGTTACCAAAGGGAAAACTTGTAGAGATTTGGTGTCTCGGGTGTTTCAGATGAAGGCCGAGAAGCGTGAGGCTGAGCTTATCGATACAACAATACGCGAAAATGTGAACGAGAAAACGGTTTTGGAGATGTTGGAGATTGCTTGCAAATGTATTGATCATGAGCCTAGAAGGAGACCGTTGATTGAAGAAGTTGTTACTTGGCTTGAAGATATTACCATAGAGTCTGTTCAACAACAATGAGAACTCCTTTGTTAAGGAGCTTTTTTAGTTTCTTGTTAGTTAAGAGTGTAGAATCACTGGTTTTGATAAAGAAAACTTGGGGTATACATGTAAAGCAATGAACTTTTTCAGAATCACAGCAAAAGAATCGAACATTCTCATGAAAATCCTTATGACAATGTGGCAAAAGAATGTAACGGTGTGTGAGATGGGAACTGTTAAAGGGCAAGATCAGTCTTCAAGCTGAGAAAATGTTGTTTGTACTTTGTACTATGTATTGTAGGACTTGGAAATAAATAATGTGCTTTTAAAGTATCTTGAAATGTTAAAAGTGTCTTGACATAAACGCAGAAAACAATATAGTACAATAACAACAAGAAGAAGGAAGAAACAAACGAACATAGTTTTTGTGTATTTATAGAAAAGACAAGCTAAAACCGTCTTTTTAATCTGTCTTTAAACCTTAATCTTGAACATGTCAAATCACCTCAAGAACGTTTCCATAACGTCAGGGAACAAACCGGAGTTGGTTCCAGAGTTGTTCCTAAACTCCAGAGGTGGTTGCTGATCAAGCGAGGTTGATGATGACGAAGAGTCCATTCTTGCTGGCAATGTATAGCTTCTTCTAAACTTGTTAGGATGATTAATGTGATGACTTTCAAGGCCTAAGAACTCGTTCTGGTTTTCAAGATTCATCGCGTTCTGCTCTTGGTTAAACAGAAGCCTACTAGCTTCATCCGCACGGCCAGTCAAGGCATTGAACAGAGATAGACCATTAGGCCATTTGATGTCATCGTCGTGTTCTTCCATTGGAGGAAGCATCTGAGGAGGAGCATTGGTTTCTTGAAGGAAACCGAATCTGGTTGATGGAAGTAGTTGGTTCTCAAAGCTAGGGGAAGGTAACAATGGAGAGTGTGATCCCCAGTTAAAAGCTTGAGACTGAGGCTGCTGATTTGGAGCCAAAGAGGAAGATGGTGTCGCGGTTTGGTTTGAAGAGAAGAGCTGCGAGAGGTAAAAACCGGATCTGTAACCGATTGATTCATACATTTGCCTCATCCTCAGCACAAAATGAAGATCTTCTGGAATCTAGAGGAATAAAACAATGACTAATCACACACCATGTCCAAGCTAATATGAAAAACCATAAGAGAGAAAAAAAAAAAGAAACTCACAATCTTGCAAGAACCTAACTGTAACAGACCATGTCCAGCTTGAATCACAGCAATGGTCTGTTCAAATTTGAAACAGTGTTAAGGTTAAAATCAAGACAACAAGTTAGGTAAAAATATGATAATAAGTATTGACCTGGATGCCTGATTCGAATTGGTCAGTCCATTCTGGAGGAAGCTGCAAGAAATATTTGACCAGCCAAAAAGTTTTTAAGTGAAAGGTAACTATCAAAGATCATAAATTTCCTCATCTAACCAAAAAAAAAAAAGAAGATTTGTTGAAGATTTGAGAGAACTTACAGCATCAAAAGAACTTTGCCAGTAATTAGAAAGATTTGGTTCAGATTCAGATGGTTCTTTGAATACCCATTTGTGACATTTATCAGAAGCAACTTTACCCATCAATCTGCAGATTATATATATCATCATATAAAAGTTCATATTTTGTTTATATAATAATTATATATCTTAATCAAAACTTTTGCTAGTTATTTAAGTGATTAGGGTATGTGTTTAATCTAATTATCTTCTACATAATTACATACATATATATAACTAAAATAGCACCTACCCAGTACCCACCCTTCTCCATAATTATATAACTGAATGGACATTTTGCTGAAAGCTTTTCTGACAAGATCTTCACTTTCAATGTCTTGTTCCACACAAAGATCTTCACTTCTGCTTCCTCCACAAAACCCGTCTTCCCACATCAACATCCTTTACAAAAGAAACAAATTTGTTTCAGAAAGAGATCTTGGGGGAGTTGAAACAGAGCTGCTCTGTTTCAAACAGAGGAAACATAGAAAAGACAAAAAACAACTCACAAGCTGCCACTTTCATCACCAATCTTGCAACCATTACCACCACGGACCCTCCTGAAATCAGAAAGAGGAACAAAAAAAAGTTAAAGAAACAGAGACAGAAAGATTGATGAAGAAAGAAAGAGACAGAGAGAGAGAGAGAGAGATGTGTGTGTACGGTCGGGGACGAATGGTCCAGAAAACAGAGTAAATCCAGTCGGAGTTAAGACAGACGCTTCTAAGTGCTTCATGAAGTGCCATCATTCCTACAGCATCTTTGCTTCTATCTCCTCCTCTTCCTCCAACTCCTGAGCCCACCATGTCTCTCTCTCTTTGTCTCTTTCTCTCTTTCTCACAATTCTCCAAAGACAGAGCTTCTTTTGCTAAGAATCATAACAACTCTTTAAGTTCTTTAACCTCTTTAGCTTTCTTCAGACAGAGTCTCTTTTTTATGTTTTCCAAATATTTTACTGAAAAGATTAAAGAGAAGAAAAAGAAAAGAAAATATGTTATCTTTTCTCTGTGAGAGCAAAAGAGTTTGTCAACCACAGAGTTTCGTATCTCTCTTACTTTCTCTCACTACTGTTCTTTTTGTTCTGAGTCTTTTTTTTTTAGTGAACAGAAATTATGTTAATCGAAATCCCGGCGACAAGTTAGGGTTTAGCCGTTTAGGGATATTTATATTAACTATTTGTTGAAAATATCAGTAAATATTATTTATTTTAAGGTTTTATCAAGGTTGTCATAATGTCATCTCCACTTATCGAGTTGCATACATAAATATTTGGTCCACCCATTTTATCAAAATTTTAATTTTTAATTTTTAATTCTTTTTTTTCTCACGTTTTTCAGTTTTATGTATCTTTATTTAATGATAACTAAATATTATGTGAAATTTGTGTATGAATATTTAAATTATTTTAATAATTTCATTGTGATCTAATGGTTATTTAGAGACCAAGATATAAGTATTTTGTCTGCAATTTCAATTTTAGCTGATTATTATCGGTTTAAATTATTTAATTATTAAAGTTGGTTTACTGATACACTAACATAAACACAAACCACTAAACTACAAGTTTTTGTCTATTAAAAGTGTTTTCAATAACAATTTTTTTTTAGTTTTTTACAACTCTAAAATTAGTTTGGACTTCTAAAATTTAGGTTATTTTAATGTTTTCTTATATTTTTTATTTAAGACAAGAATGAACAATGTCAAAATTGTATATTTGTCAAAGAAAAAAAATAGAAAATATGAGAAGGTGGGGACAAGTATTATCTTCTTTCTGGCTAGCAAGACAAATGTAGGTGTTGAGGGATGACAAAAGTGGTTCTGTTTTTGTTTCCCCTTCTCATCACTCACTACCATCTTTCTTTAAATTATTATTTTACCCTCCTTCTTCCATATAAATTACGACCCCTGGACCATTTATATCTTTGAAGATGGACCATTTATATCTTTGAAGATGGACCATTTCATTTCTTATCTCAGAATGGTTCATTGCTCAAGTGTGAAATGTAAAATAACCAGTTCACAGGGAAATTTTTTTGTAAAAGAACCAAAACTGAAAAATCTAAATTTAGTTTTTATCATTTTATGTATACACTTCAGTCAGTTTATTGGGCCACATATTGTCCTAAAATCCAGCCCAAAAGTATTCATATTTTGTATTTTCGAGATAATATATGAGTTTCCGAAGAACTCCTGATTGTAAGTTTTTTTAGCTAGCATGCGTTTTAATTTAAGGTTTCTATTCTAGGTAACACGTTTCAGATGATTCGAACTTTAAAACTATTGTATACCTACATGTATATATACTAATTTAACAAAAAAATTAAATAATCATTATTCCATGTCGAGCTAGAAATCTCTCAATTTGATGAAATCTCCCAAAATATTGGCCATCCAACGCCAATACCAAACGTGGCCACTTCACACTTACCTAAGGCACTGCGTCGCTTTTTTAATGGCCGAGCCTAAAAAAAGAGAAAAGTAGCTCAAATCTAGTAAGTTGTTTTTCAAAATTAGGTTATTAAGGAAGTTAGGAAGTTACTGTGTCGTGTCCGTGTCTTGCTCGATCTTTTTGTAGCTTATTTTCTCAACATTTTCAAGTCTTTATGTTATATAGGTCTAATCATGTGATCTGTCTATAACAATTATCCAATATTATCCTTTTAAATTTAACTATCTATTATAATTTGCGTAAATGGTACACTGTTGACCGTAATTTTCGGAGCGATACCTTTTCACAAATTACTTTAGCTGCGTAGATGTTCAAACTTAAAATAATTATATCTCAAAACCTAGCAGAGTTTTTCTTTAGAAATTTGTACAAAGCTAGTAATCTGTTGTTATTCTAGTAATCTGTTGTTATTGTAACTTTTAACGCATGTTTGTTAATTAATATTTGTTAATTGAGTGTAACTGTTTGGTTATTATAGATCTTAATTGATAAATTTAAGATTTAATAGTTTCAAACGCAATTTAGAATGCAAATGAAATGCAAAATAAAGTTAAAAAATCATAGTTTTGCAAAGTACAAATTCAAATGAACGTGTGGTGCTTAAATCGCATTTAGAATTTACGTTAACAAAATGTGCACTATATATATAACACAAACAAAATTTACGTTTACAAAATGCAAACAGATGATCAAAACTTTATATATGATCCCTGATATGATTACTACAGAATTTGGGACTAATCTTGATTTCAAATCAAAGAGAGAAATTCAATAATGTTGCTACAAAATGTAGAAAAATTCTTTGGTAAAACTAGTTACTCAATAATTCGTAGAAAATTACTTTGGTAAAACTAGTTACTCAATAATTCGTAGAAAAAATCAATAATGTTGCTCCAAATAGTAATGCAATAATGAAGTATGTGGGTATTAGTTTTAACTTAACCATAGAAAAAGGTGTGTACAATAATGACCATTTGACTATGTAAACAAGCACAAATATTATAATTAAATTTACACACTCAAACACTTTAAAGTTTTAATATTGTTATAGAAAATTTAAAGATAAAGTTGCCAAATTGAAAGAAAAATAGAACCACCTAATCACTGAGATCTGTGTAAAAAGAAGATAACTAATATCAGAATGTAGTAATTTAATAAGATGAATTCAGAAAAAGATAAGAGAGAAACAAAAAAAAGGGAGGGGGTCACGTGCGCACGTGTCGTGAGTAGTGAGTCGGTGCGTCACATACCGTGAGGAAAGCGAACCGCACGAATTGCGGGACTATGCTTTCTCCGCCTGCGACCACTCTTTGCGTCCTCTCTCTCACGCGCTTTCACAAGTTCGAAGCTTAGTAAAAAGGCTTCAATTTCATATAGTTTTGGTCCATTTTAAATAGAGGTGTATATATATAAAAAGGTGTAGTCGCGTGGAGAACACAGAGCGCGTAGAAGAGGAAACTGAAAACAGCAGCGCGTAGATCAACTAGGCTCCGCATTGACCGGCCAAGTCCTGGATCTAACCACTCAGTCTCACACGACCGTATCTAAGGTGGGTCCTATATCGTATCTTATTGTGTGTTTTATGAATTTATGTCTTTGTTTATTTATTTTTGAAATTAATAAAGCAAGTCTTAATTCTCAGACGGTCAGAGTCAGAGACCTCAATCGTAGAGCTGGGAATATTGATCCAAACCCGTGGGCCCCGCGAATTTTTACCCGCTGCAGGACGGGTTCGGTTATGCATATAGAAGACCACTTATTTGTGGGTCTAGCGAGGCGAGGCAATAATTTTCGCGGGTTACGCGGGCGAGCCCCGCAGGTTAGAGGATACCCGCAATAATTCTACAAGAATCCTAATTTTTATAGATCTGAGGCTCTCAGTTTTTTCTTTTGGGCTTTTCAAAACATAAAACCTTAATTTATTTGAAACACATCGATGTGTTCATTGAAACCCTAATTATTTTGCTTTGTTCGCTCTCAGCCTCTCTCTCAAACTCTCAGTTCTCTCTCAAATCCGAAAAAAAATTTCTTCCATTTCTAGCGAAATCTCTTCAATTTCTGCTTCCAAATCTGGTGAGTCGCACTTTTCTTCTCTATTACCAGTAGCATCATATTATGCGTATAGTTTCCATGGCTTCCCCGTAACTATTCTTCTCTTTCCCTTCCACTCTCTTATTTAGCTTTATTTTAATGAATCACAGATATTTTTTCTTCCACTCCGTGAATATATATACAAACATAACATCTATGGCTTAGAGATTTGTGATTCAAATCATCTTAAAAACTCTTAGACTCTGTTTTTAAAAGTGGACTTGTGTCTTTTATTTCAGTAAAAACGACAAAAGCTGTAAAACATGTTTTTTCTTTTTCTTTTTTTGTTTCAATAATAGAATGGGTGGCTGCTTTTACCATAAGACAAGACGACATACATTTTACTATTTTAGAATTATGCGTTTGA